>KZ271538.1:90781-206649 GCA_002249935.1 Onchocerca flexuosa
AAAAACAAGAATAAAGGCAACAACCGAAGATCTTCCTTCATTGTACTGCCCTTTCATCATCTATGGGATGAAAAAGTATGGCGAATAAATTACACTTAGATTTAAAGCTTTCGTTAAAAACCAATTTAGAAATAAAGAAATTGCCAGCAGACATAACGAAGAACAAAGCATAAGATATCAATCGCAAACTTTGAAGGAATTGAAAATGCTAAATTTGAATTCTTTTACTGTCTCCTTTTCCCAGAAAAGCTTTACTTTATATATTTACATTTCATTGTTGCTTTTTCTACTTTAGATTTCGTATTTTTCAATGTTTTTTTTGCCGAAGTTTCTCATCCGTTTTAAAAAGGTTTTTCGAACGAGCACGTTTGTGACTTTAATTTTTTCAACTTTTTATAACTTTTTCCAAAAACATGGGCGATGTATTGATTCAGTTATGGCACAAATTGCTGGATTTCCTATCACACTTGAATTTATTGGATCTATTTCTTGGCTTATTTTTGTCACAACATCATATGAATAGTCAATTAAATACTGACTATTGAGTGGCAATAGAAGCCATGATGCTGCTGATTGCCTGATGAGTCCATCGTTCAATCAGTTTAATTTCAGCTTCCTTTGATATTGGTATATTTAATTTTTTATCGTCAAGGTATTGTGCACCAGGCATTGTTTCTCGGGTATATTGGATAGAACTTGAAACCGGTCCAATAGTAATGCCTGAACAGGTAAATGACAAAGTAGATATGGAACTGTCAAAGCAACAACGTGAGGTCATGTGTCAATGAAAACACATTTCTCAAGTTTTACGTTCATATGAAGCGTTAAAGCGAACTTCAACTTACAAACAATCCATACCGCAACCAATATCGCTATGTGTTGCTCGTGATTTCTCATTATATGTGAATCGCTGCGATGACGCTAGAAAATGCCCTGCAAAATTTAGCATTTTAATTATTCGATGTACATTATTTAAGACTATAATTCGTAAGTATTATAATTTAATTTCAGGAAAGTTTCACAGTCATTCGAATGACAAGCTTAAATTTCTGAAATAATATGATGTTGAAAAATGTTACCTTTAAATATAGAATTAAAGAAACATAAGTCTTTCGAATCATTCTATCTACAGTAACAACCAATCCATCTTCAGATTTTGAAATTAAAAATAATTTATTTTTATAACCTAAGATTACTGGATTATTTTGATTAAAAATTTGATTTATGATTCGTTTAAAAGAATCATTTTTCAGGAAATTTTTTAAAAGTTTTTTCTTTAAATGAGGCATAACAATATGCAAAGGTAAAACGTCAATATCACATTATTCCCACAAAATAGTAAACATATTACTATCAACAGCATATTCGTTTGTCCATGAAAAAACATTTCCGAAGTAGATTCTGAAGTACATTTCTTTTGAGACAGAGGACTGAATTCTAATTAGGTCGAAATTGGTTCTTAAAAAGACACTGTTAAACTTATTTTTTTCTCCCTTTTCGGAACAAAAAAATATCCATCACAGGCATTTTTTTTTTTAAACACTCTGAAATTTTTTTAAACAATTCTAATTACAATTAGATCAGCAATGAAAAATTGCATCTTTATGTAGTTAAATGAAAAAAAAAAAAAAAAAAAAAAAAGTGCAACAAAAAAAAAATAGTTCAAAAGTTTAATAACGCACTGCAATTCATCTAATTTCTTAATTTTGTTTTTAGATGATTTTTTACGAAAAGGTCAGATGAAACATTTGCACTTCAAAACATTGTCATTTTTTTGTCATTTTTTTTTTTTTTCACTTTTTTCTTTATTTTTATTTTATATTTAAATTCTCCTCTCTTTTTTTTCTGATAAATCATTTTTTCAGCTCTGATAAAATTTCGTTTGTTTTCGGTTTTGCCAATTTTTAATTTGATGCCTACTTCCTGCATCTCTAGTCAGAATTTCCTTGGCAAAGAACAAAAATCTAAATCATAAAATTTCTTTGGCACAAAACGAAAGATTGGTAAAGAAAAAAAAAACATTGAGAAGCATGAGGGAGAGTTATTGGGATTGAAGTGTCTAGAGGGGCAGACGCAAATGCATAGTAAGCATTTTTTGATACATTTTTTAAATCAAGATCATTGCGATGAAGATTTTAGGTGACGTGAGAGAATTTTTTTGTTTTGAGACTGCTATTCTTGAATAAAAATTGATCTTGATATTGGTTTAGTTCACCGTAAGATGGAGCGGTTTATCTTTTTTTTTTTTTGTTTTCAATAGTATTGATACAACAGAAAAATAATCTAGATTTATATTTATGATTTTTTATTCAGATAGATTTTATTCATTCTTTAAAATTTTATCGTAATTTTTTTTACTTTTTTGGTTCCATTTGGCATATATTTGTTATTTACGTTTATGCATCCAAGGTATTTTCGAAGGTAAATTGCTGTTCTAAGGATTTTTTGAAGTTTAAAAGGGAAGATTGGGGCGCTACGCTATCGTTGAAGCATAAATTTAAACCATTAGATATCATTTGCCATTTGAGGCCATTATAGCTAAACTAAATTTTTAAGTAACCGCTTTCTTTATTATTTGGTTAATTGGCTTTCTCAAGTATTCGAATTATAACTTTTTTATATATTGATATGCTTTAAGAAAGTTCAGTTTTGACAATAATTTAGAAATTCTACTTTAATTAAGCAAAACTGAATCAAGTAATATAAAGTGAAAGAATACTGTAGTGAAATGCGCTTTCGAAAACGAAAATAAACTTGACGAAATACTATTATTGCTTAGTGACAAATTGTGACTGTGAAAACGATCAAAGCAGTACTTAACAGTGAATATTATTATTCGGATGTATGTTTTAGACTGAATGTGTGAAACTTCTTTCTTCATCTCGACAGCACACATTGTAATTTCATTAGAAAATTTTGGAATTGTACTGATTTTAATGTCCCAATCACAAATTCAGTAGTCAATGGACCAATTCTTCATCTTTTCTTCCATTATTATCATAATATGAGGTCCATTATTATTATTGTTTGTTATTATTATTATTGTTATTATTATTGTTGCTATCTATTGTTATTATTATTATTATTATTTTTACTATTATTATTATTATTATTATTATTATTATTATTATTATTATTATTATTATTATTATTATTATCATTATTATTACTATTATTATTATTATTATTATTGCTATTATTAGGGTTAGTAATAATTTGATAATAATGATTCCCTATCGTAACTCGTTCCGTTTTAATTCTTTATTGGACACTTCAATTTTCAAAAATATTAATTTTTAGTAAGGCTTTTGTATAACTAATTACGCATCGTTTAGAAATCCGATGATAATAAATTCAATTTTTGGAAAATTGAGATGTTAATCCATTTTCTATAAACATTATGTATTATTTTTTTCAGAACCAAATCTTCGATTATGATAATTAATTCTTACCAATTAAGATCATAGTAACATTATTATCAGTAATTTAGTCTAAATGTTTTGATTCAACGTTTTTCTTCGCAATGTTGCAATGACATAACGCTTGTCAAGGTGTAGAATTCTCGAAAACTTTTTTGTTGCCATCCGGAAACTTTTTCCTTTGCGTCAATAATATGTTTTTTTTTTTTTTTTTATTTTCATATTTCCATCATATTCTTAATGAAACAACTCTTTCTTTTTCCAAATTACTCATAATTAGTTTTTCTAATTAGTTGCATTGAGATCATCGATCATAATGATATTTAGTGGTATCTTAGATGGTAGTTTAATTTCATTTTTTCAAAAAATTGTATTGTTTAGGATGATGAAAATATTTCAACAAGTTTTTCCGGGTTTTTATAAATTTTTTAGGGAAAATGAGAAAGTGATAGGCTTAACATGGGTAGAACACGTTAAACAACTTTGCTGAATAAAAAAAAAAAAAAAAGGGGGAGGAGAGCTTTTAACTTTTCTTTGTCTATTAATTAACTGATGGGCTACTTTGACCTTAATCAAATAATTCTTCTTTCTCTCACCTGCATAAAATCCAGTGATTTGCCAGATGCACGTCAGATGCACGAAATACCTACCTTACAGATGCAGAACCAAGACGCACTTTCCATGTTACAAGCTTTAACATTTTCATGTCATCAGTAAGTTTATATATTATATTATAAATTCATATCTTCTTTACTCTTTTGTTTTACCACATCCCTTATTTTTGAATCCGCTTTGACGTTAAACGTTAAAATTACTGCATTTGATGCTTTTGCAATCAAACTTTAGCCACAACTGGAGAAATTAAGTCGTTGCCAGGCTGTGATAAGGCAATTTCTATGTTTAGAGCCTAGACATCAAGAGAAAATATCCAGGAATTATCATAAACTGTAGTTAAATCAAACTCAAATTATTTCAAAAAGCCGTTAATTCCAAAATTTTACGGAGACAAAATGATCGTTGCAAAAATTAAATACCGCACATTTCATCTGGTATATTATAGAAATCGAAAATTGAACGAGCGTTCTTCCTACAGTCTATAGAAATCAAATCGAAAAACTTGATACAGACAAATATTGACCGATTTGCCTAAAATAAATGGAATTGGGTTGAGATAAATTATAACATCATTAAATCACATCAAAGCTAGTGTTATTTCTGACGAAAAATTTAGAGGAAATAAACTCGCTGAATTATAATAACTTGAATCAATTTAAATTTGGCTATATTTTCATGTTGTTCAATATCGTATTTCAACCCATTTGCTGCAATGAAAATATTTTCAAAGTGTTTCATATTATTGTATATCTGTTGTATTAATCTATCTAACTTTTCGAAGCGAATTTCAAAATTGATAATCGCAAATGATGCTACCAAAGAACTCTTGATTTAACAAATAAGTGCAATGATGAAATGTTGGAAATTTGTGCGAAAAGAATTCTATCATATAATAACTGGAAAGATTTTCACGGAAATATGAATTCTATGAGCAGAAATGTTTTGTAGGATTACGTTTCACTGTTTCGGTCAGATTTACCAATTATTAGATGACTTATTGAAATTTCAAGTCTATTGTTTTGTTCATCTCACATTGATGAAATGAAAAAAAAGTGTTTATTGCAATTTTATCAGAAGGATTTGTTTCATAAATTCATTATCATATCATATTGCTCCGCTGCTTTGATTAACTTCCATTTTAATTGCAGAAGTAAAGAAAAGACGTTCCGAACTAACATTTGAGAACTTTTCTTCATATTATCATCATAGAAACCAGTGTTGAATTTATCAGTGAGGCGCTATTTTACAGTGATTCATTAAAAACTATTCTGACAATAATTTAATTTTAATTAGGAATCAATAAATTTCTCTTCAAATTGCTGTAAGTTTCTTTTTGTTACGATTTCTATTTTTTAATATCATTCAGGACCATTACAAAGATCATTAATTTGAGCAAAACAATTAGTAGGAGAAATAATATATCTTTATGCATTCTTCATTTATATTACATAGAACAAAAATTTTTCAAATATATGGATGTTGTGGGACTGAGAAAGCTCAGAACTAATAAAATTCAAAATATCGTCTATCGCAATTCGCCGGCCGTCATTTCAAACAAACAATAAACATGGAAGTTTCAATACCTTTCTGCTACAAAAACCCTGTGTAACATGTGCTGCACGTTCAAAAATACTACTTTCTCACTTTGCCGAGTGCAAGAATAGGACCTCATAAAAGAAATTCCGAATTAATAAACAGAAATTCAAGAAATACACTGAAAATTGCATTATGACAGAGAATAAAATTTTAACTGTTTCATCACATTTATTAATATGCAAATATTTAAAATCTTTGGCAATGAAGTGCATTAGTTTCATTGATTCGAACTTTTTGATCTCGTTTTAAATCAAAATTATTTCCAAAACAATTATAAACATTGGAATTAACGCACTGCATAAAATTTAAGATAATAACATCGGGCATATTCCTTGACAGAAAACTTATAATGTACCTGGCCATCATTAACTAGAAAAGAATTGCAAGAGACTTTAAATAATACGGATAAAGATAAATAAATATACAAATGGATCACTCAACAAGTATAATGGAAAGATAAATATAAATTGAAGCAGGTAAGTGAGAATTAATAAGCAATTGGAATAAAAATGTTTCAAGGGGTAATCAAAATCGATTTATCACAGATTTATCACTTTTCTTTATAGTATGTGTCAGTTGATAGCAGTAAACAGTTAACAGTCGATATCGTGAAATCGTTGCATAATTTTGAAATTCCACATGATCAGCGTGTACTATGTGGTCAATATATAGACCATCATTAGTAAAAACATTGCAATGAAGGTTCATATAACTCAATTTTCGTAGAAAAAGACGTATAAAGATGATCAAATGATTCGTCCAATAAACATTTGCGATCGAGAATACATCAATAACAATTCTGTTTGATTAATTCGGAACAAACTGCTGGAAGCATTTGCGCAATGTTTCTTCCGTATGACATCACATTACCATAAAACATATTTCCATCCGAATGATGATGTTAATTCATTTTATATTTTCAATTACAATGCAGAGATAAAAGGTGTCATTAATGCTTTTAATAAGATGCCTCCGATATTGAAGGCAAACTATCCTACTCCGTCAAGCTTTCTCTCCTAATCAATTGTACCCAACTTCGAATTTCTATCCCGATGAAGAAGACAGATATTGTTTCGGAAACGCGAAAGCTTGTTCAACAAATTCTCTTTGCGAATTCAGCAAATTTCATGAGTTCTTTCCGATCACACCAATCGGATTTATTATGAAATTTTCTTCTTCTTATATAATTACGATCATATTTACAATGCCACGTTTAATATCTTCTACTGATCAACTTCTTTCATATATAGTAAATTTTCTAATATCTTTCCTATGGGTCAACTCAGTGATATCGGAGATATGGCGCTTATTCCACCTCCCCACTTTAGTTAATAAATATATAAACTCAAACTTAAATAGTTAATTATGAAGGAAGGAAAAGTAAGAAAAGAATTTTTTGGATGATTTCGATTTCACGAAATTTTGGAAATAGTATGAGAATAAATCGCTAACAGCTGTTTGCCATGGATAAAAAATCCAGAAAGATTCCAGAGTTTTTTACTGCTTGCTTCTTGATTTGTTTAATTCATAGCAACATGCATACAGGAATAATTAATAAATGGACGGATAGATGTGCATATCATATTCATCGCTTACAATTTTAAAGCAATCATTTGGATTGTGTGAGAAAAGAGAGTTGCAAATAGTTGAGATGAAAGGCCGTATTTGTTGCTCGATTCTTGATTTATTTGATTTATAGTAACGTAGGTGTGGAATCTTGCAAGTTTGTCGCTAGATTTGTCTGAGTCACGTTAATTGAAGTTTATCCAGAAATCTTCATTGAGACAATGAAACTTTTGCCGGATGGAATGGAAGGGATAGTCGAGAAGATTACTCAGTTGGGTTCAACGAAATTCATACAAATTTCACAACATTTATTGGAAAGAATACCGGACATTCTTGATCTCGCAGATGTATTAAATATAGAGGAACGGGAAAGATTGCTCGGGAGCTTGCAGACTGATCCTGCATCGGAATTTGCTGTTTTCGTAAGTTTGTAGCTAATCAAATTTGAAATTTTGATGAGATTATTTATTTTTATGCAGAGAATTCAGTGCTTGAATTTGTATAAACTGAATGCAAAGACCATATTAAAATTAAGTGGCAAAGTTTTGTTTGGAACTTAGCGAATCTTAGAATAATGAATTTTTTCTTCTATGTTTCAATTTTAGTTTTTGATAATTTTTCAATTTTTTCCTAATTTTTCATCCTTTCAATTTTCCTGCACACTATTGCTGCTATTATTTATTAACGAAGTTGATATGTGGAACTGAATTGTTTATGAAGGAGTGGAATTTTTTATTGTACATAAAATGAGAATGGCTTTTATAAATTACCTCCGAAGAAAAAAGAAAAAGATGGAGTGAGTGAAACATCTTATATTTGTTAATTTTCAGTTAACCATAAACGAATTATGGAAAAACATCGCATATTATCAGCCTAAATTGCAGCCATTGCTTGAGAGTCTTAAGGAAGTAAGTTTGGCCTATGAAATTCCTTAACAGTTTGTCGTTTATTACTTCTGAGTCTTATGGAATGCTTTTAAATTTAATAGAACGTTTGAAGATGACAAAAGGTTTAACAGGTTTCATTTGTTTGTTCAGCAACTATGGTGCTTCAGTATTTCCAGGCTGGATTTGATGCTGAAATGAGAAGTGCAATCGTGAAAATCTGGTCGGAAAGCGGCTTAACTGTTTCAGAGCGGTTGCGTAATATTTCATTTTCTGGACGTTCCAATGTTAGAGATGTCGGATGGACATTACGTAAAAATATCGCTAGGTAACAATGGATCATTTTTTGAGCATTCAAACTTTTTGATTCTTTTTCGCTCTTTCAAATTTACTAGCTAATTAAATTATTCTTATCTTAGTCATCTACTAATCATTAATTCGATTTTGTTTTAGTTAGTATACCATTTGAATACTGAACCAACTAAATGAAATGGAATCTAAATCTCTTCTTGTTGGAGAAAAAGATTCTGAGTGATTTGTAATTTGGGATTTTTGACGTTGGATTAGAGATCTTGCTGCTGTTGTGACTCCACTAGGTCAACAATAACCTTCATTGGGTTTATACAATATTATACATTATTTCGCACTATACAATACAGAACAATAAATAAACAATATTATAAATATAAAAATAATAACAGTGGTCTTCTGCTGAAGTTTCGCTTGTGGTTTCGCTGAAATTGCTTGGCTGGGAACTGATTTGCCACTGATACTGATGTTGAAGGGACTGATATTAATGAAGACGCCGAAATAGCAGGGACTGACGTTGACGCTCGAACTGTAGACACAAATGTAAAAAAAAACCATCCGCATTGATTCCCCCAATGTTGCTGCTCACAATGACATACTGATCCAGGACACTGTCCCTCGATACTAATATTGTAGATACTGAAACCCCCCCGCTGACACTAATGGTACTAATCTTGCTGCCCCGCAAGCTCCCTTTTTATTTCGATCATTCTTGATAAGCGTTCACATGTTAGGCATACAAAAGATTGGCGTGGACAAGGACTAAAGAACAATAGATAATGCTTAAGACATTTTAAACAAAGCACGCAAGCTTTAATCATTACATTTCGACAATTGACATGATTTACAATCCTTTAGACAAAGCACATGAGTCTATTAGCAGATTGGAAGATGAGAGAATAAAGGCCACTGTGCGCGATATAGATGACTGACTTACATGTTTGAGAAACATTGCATATTTCTACTAAAAACAATACTTGGTTTGTGTCGATATTTCGGTTTTACCGACATTTCTTAATTTTGACATGATATTAACGTATTCCCCATCTTTTATATTGATAATTTGAATATTTGTCTTCCATTAATAGCAGAAAAATATCAAATTAATATAGATTATTTATTTTAGATGAAATTTAAAACATAGGACGAGAAAATTCATTCTTATTGCTTAATTTAGTCATTTTTCGTGAAAGAATTTTTTGTGGTCGCATATAGAAATAGCTTTTTGAAATTAAACAGTAGCACTTGAATGATAATAAATTTTCTGCCTATTATTTATTGCGTTCCTTAATTCTCGTCACGTTATGATGAGTACTAAGGCACTCTAATTTTTTTTATAATACGAACCTTTTCCATAAGATCAAATTGTAAGTCATTCGAATCTGTATTTATTTCCTTTTAGTAGCGACAATCTAGTGATACGTGCTGCAGAAGCAATTCTACAGTTTGATACAGACCGAGGCTCAAAAATTATTGAGCTGAACAGAAGCAGACTTGTAGAACTTTATATGATACTGCAGGAGATACAAAAAAGTTTGGACATTTTGCTTGAAAGGTAATAAATATAGATAGATGTTCATGATATTCCTGATATTAATTTTTTAATATATTTCTTTGATTTTTTGGTTAAAGTAAGGAGTTCTCGCTAAATGTTTGCATATCAACATGGGTTTGTAAATAAATTTGAATTTCATTAATGTTGTAAGCAAATTTGGATTTTCTTCTGTCCATGATTTTGTCCCTAATAGTGCTTTAAAAACTGTCATCGATATCTTTTTGATTTATAAAGATTTCATATTTTTTTACTATAGTTTCTTTACATTTTTTTCGATGTAGAACATAAAAAGTCTGTCATCAATTTGGCCCGAATCGTACTGAAGGATAAAAGGAGGTTGTAATTTCTCCTTCGGTATCATTTTCCATCAAAAGTCAGTCATTATTTTGAGCAATTAATCGGATTGCTTAGCTGCTTCTAATATTAATGCAATTAACAAATATGAAGTGAATTTAGCTGGAATATAAACAACTGAGAGCAGAAGCAAGAGCTGCAGATTGCCAAACTCTAGAATTTTTTAAACTAAAGAGAAATCTGGAATTTTTTAAAACATGCGTTTTAATCTCCGGATTGGTGATTTCTTTGCCTGAGTCATAGAACATTATCTTAATTGTGATGTAGGAACTGTACTGCATTATTATTTGGATCCCAAATTCATAATACGAGGGATTTTACAGCTTCTATAACTGCTTCTAATTCAAGACAAAAATAAATTAAAATGACATGCAGGAGTCAAGAACTTCTACTGGAACTGAAGTAATGGTGGGGTTCTTAAATGATGCTGCGCTTTGGATAGTTCAAAACATTAAAATCGCTTTATCACAAAACAACAGTAAAAGAAAACGGAAGTGGTGAAAAGCATTGGAATTGCACATGCCAACATTTAAACGCTTAGAGCTATTTCTTCTAAATTCAGCAAATTTAATTAGTTACAGCAGTGCTGAAAATAATGGAAGATATACTGTAATGAGTCGGTCAATTTGATGACTTAATATCAATATGAAAACTAGTAAATGTCGTAGCTTTTGAAATGCCACAAGGGACTGTCATCTTAGTTCGAATTCGAAACCTTACAAACATTTCGTTTAGCAAATGCAGCTCGTTAAAACATGATTTAGTGTAAATGAATTGCAGGATTATTTTAGGCATTCGTTGGGAGACACAATCTGCAAAGCACTATAAAACAACTTGAAAAAGACACTGTTACAATGTATGGCAAAACTTCAGTGGCAATTTAGGAAGTTGATTTAATAAAGTCGAACTCGAAATTTAATACTTCAATTGAAGGAATGACCTGTCATTTTGCTTCATGTCGTTTGAAGGAGTTAAGACTGTAATTGAAAGCAAAAAAATTGGTATGATTTGAATCATTAATTTAAGAAGCTAGCGCTTGGCTAATCTTCCAGACTCCTTCATCCAGATAACTTCTGATAATTACTGTTCCATAAATCTTATAATAATCAAGAATGTTAAATTCTTTCTATTTTTTCAATTATTCTGAGATTGTTTTAAGTAACAATTGCCATCAAAGCATTTAATTAAAGGCAAATACAAACGACTAAACAATATCTTCAAACGAACACATAAAAATAGCAGAAACTTTTGTTGCATCTTGCAGGAAAAACCTTTATGGAGAACAAGCATGAAGATATCACCTAGATATCAGAAACAGAAAAAACTTCCAAGGAAAACCAATTCAGAAAATTTCCATATTTTTCATTATAATTGCTTAATTTTGTCAAAGTTAATAATTCATCACTTTGTAAAAATAGATATTGTTCATTTCGGAAGCCATATGTTTATTATAATATCAAAATTAAAAACTTCAATTTGAAGAAATAATCATTGAAAAAGATGGCATCTAAGGCTTGCAAACAATGTAAATTTTCATATTAAGAAATAGAATTAAGCTATTTTAGTTGACATATTTAAAACACTTTAGCTGAGGTCTTGGCATCAACGACCCCTACGTAATATATTCATAATCGAGATGTTCTTCTGCATACGTATTTTTCATTGAGAGGCAAATAGAAAGGAAAGAGTGACATTCAAAATAATATGCAACTTGCAGTATCTATTCAAAAAGAATTATCAATAACGATTTAATAACATCTAGATTTTTTTCACAAATTTTTATGAACTTTTGAAAAGCTTCTTATTAAAACTGTGAGTTTTTCAAAAATTGAAAAAAACTCTATTATTTTAATGATTTAATTAAATTTCAAAGACAACGTTTTTTTTTTTTTTTTTTTTTTCTTGCTTAATAAATTTGTCATCTTTTATTTTGCAGTCATCAGGAGAAGGATAAGCCAATAAAATTATATATAAAGAAGAATACATTTATGACTACTATTATTATCTAGCACAAAGATAGAAGAAAGTGAAAGAATGCAAAGAATGCTATATAAAAGCAAAAATTGAGTTTGGAAGAATGAAAAAAAGTTCAAAGAAATCAATGAGGAAAACTTAATCATTATACCAAAATGATGACAAAAAAAAGTAAAAAAAAGACATGAAAAAGAGCATATGCAGTTATGAAAGGATGTCAAAATTATATGAAACCCCGACTTGGAATACATCATTGGAATCAATCAGCATTTAAGGCACCATGTGACGCTGTGGATCGTCGTGGCGAAGACCAAAAATAATAAATAGCACATCTGTGATATGATATTTTCTACGAGAACACTATGATGGCAAAAAAAAAATGAATAAATTTCCGGATATCGAAAAAGCTACAAAAAGGCGATAAGCTTACGTACAATAAGCAGTGTATTTATATTAAAAATAGTATACGTCAACTATATAGTTAGAATCACTTTCAAATACTAATACTCAGATGCCTTCAAGAAATGGAATGTGTTTGAGAAATGCTATATTCATTTAATTAAAAAAAATTAGATTTTCGAGACTTTATGAAATATATTAGCAAATTCTATTAAATAATACAGGAATAGAATTTGAACTTTTCATAAAATAATACAAAGTTGGAAACCATTGTTAGTATGTTATTTTCACAGAAAAACGAAAATGAGACATCCCAATTCTGATGTTCTTTTATCGTCCAGTGATTATAAACAATACTAAATAATCATATAAATGACTTATTTACTCTGCTTCACTATCCCTTAATCTTATGTTTCCTATACCAAAAATTCAAATAAATCTTTCCTTCATTTTAAATTTTAAAATGATGGTTTTGAAATTCTTTTTCTGATATGTGTTTGAAAGTACTATCGTAGGAAAAATAGCAAATAGCCACAAGCAAAATGTGAATAAATTTCACATAAAATATGTAGCTTGATTATTAAATTTCAGTGGTTTTCGATAGCAAATTTTGAGAAAAACTTCGAGATGTCTAGAAAAGTCTTGTATAATCGATAAGAGTTTAGCAATAATTAAATATAAAGTAACCGAAAATTTTCATCGTAAATTTCTCCAAGATAATTTCCACAAAATAATTGTCAATTCATGATCATACAAATTAAGAAAAATTTCGAAAGAGAAAGTAAACAGTTATTATAATTACTCAAATGTTAGAAACAAACAGCTACAGAATGCTTGAAATGATTAACAAATTTACAATAAGATAACGATGACAAAATTTAGAGTAATAAGTTAGCAGAACTTGACATGTATATACACCTTACGATAACTACGAAAAATTCCTAGAACTAGAAATGTTCGAAAATTTTCACACCAATCAAATTATACATTTCAAACACTTTTAAAACTTATACAGTAAGAATGAAAAATGAAAAAATGTTTTAATGAAGCCATTTAATTAAAAACGGACAAGCTATCTAACATATCAGCGATTGGAATAATTTTCATACAATAGTTCAAACTATCTTCCAGAAAATGTTTGGATTGCTCTTCCTATAAGCATTGATCACATTCGAAAACAGCTTCCTTTTTTTATATTTTCTTTTACTCTAGCAAATCCAAGGCAGAATAATGATGAAGTAAATTTCAATACCATAAAATTTTACAAATTTCCTGAAGAAAATATACAATAATTTGAAGTTCGCAGAAAAAAAAGAACAATAATTTTTGATTTTAATAACAAAGTTGGGAAACCAGATAACTTCCATAGGAAAAAATAGAGAAAGCAGCAATCAATTCATTCTCAAGTTAAAAAGACGATTTACTTTACCAAAAATATCCAAAATTACAAACTCTATGCGCTTCAAATGCGAATTATTAACAGGATACAAAAAAATAAAGAAAGCAAGAAATAAATTAGATGCCTTCGCCAGAAATGAATCCGTTCAAAAAGGAAGTTTCTAATTTCTTAAATTCAAAGAAATCAAGTGGCGATGTATACGCGACAAAGCAATTCGCAGAGTTTTTTTAATTTGCAATTAGTTTGAGATGAAAGCTTTTAAACAAAAATGCAAGAATACGTTCATATAGACTATTACGCAATACCGGTCATTACAATACCACTGAACTAACCATTACGTAATTAGCGTGAGAAAAAATCGTCCAACACCATCACTTAAATTTGTATCACTTTCCGCACTCTGCCAGCTGAAAAAAAAAATTTTTTTTTTCCCAAGTAGTCCATTCTTTAATTTCGGAAACTTGAAAATTTCTAGTTTCAAAAGTTCCTTCTGAAAAACGGAGAAAAAAAAAATACAAATCTGACTACAAGTCTGAAACCAAATATCATCCCAGTTTAAATATTCCCAATGCAGAGCTTACAGCTCTATTGACATTTTTTACTGAATTTTTGATCAGATTCTCCAAGAAAAAAAAAAAAAGAAAAAAGAATTTTTCATCTGGACTTTCTGTCATAAATCTAAATTATTATTCTATTACATGGGACATCAAATACGAGCAAGTATTAGCTCGAAAATATTCGAAATTTAATAATGTAAACATTCCTGATTTAGTAATAGCATCTAGCCAATCTTGAAAAATCTCATTTATGATTTTAGCAATTGACGAACGTAGCATATATCATTATCCTTCAATTTTCCATCTAATTGATATAAAATCCCTATCAGCATATCCTAGAATGATTTTTTTTTCATATTGAATAACTTAGAAAAGCCGTACTTGATATCAACTAAAGTCCAAACCACAACACTGGGAGTGATCACAGCAAAATAAAAGGTCTAGCAATAAATTATATAAATACGACGCCAAAATCAGAATTCTATGAAATTTTATACAGAAGCCAAATTGGCAAAAAATGACATTTAGATCATTTAAATTCTTCAATAAGGCTTGTTTAGTAACAAAATTTTAAGTACATTACAAAACAAAATTCTCTACAAATCAAAAGAAATATCATATTTGAGAAAGCTGAAAATATACAAGGAAACAAACCAGCATGCATTCACATTTATATAGACTTGCCGATATGAAGGTAGGGCCAAACGGAACTGATCGAAATATAACCAACAAAATACTGAGAATGATAGAGGGAATTTTAAGGTTATTGAACTTTCAAGGCAATAAAATCGAATAATATGGAAAGAAAAGCCAAACTAAAAAAACTAAAAAAGATTCTTCTTTTCTAGAAAAATTGAAATCTAAAACTCGGATATGAAATGTGAAATATTGTAGTGTTTAAAACAAACTAGCTCTCTAATTACAGCTTTTCATCAAAATCTATAGAAAGCATATAATAACCACCACAAAAAGAATAAATTATAATTCACAGAAAATGACGAAAACAACGAACAACAAATTAGCAGATAGCTTTACAAACCGAAGGGAAAGAAGATATAGGTGACAGTTCAGAAATTTTCGAGATACTTTCAAATTTGCGGTGATTGTTGTTGCTGCTGTTGTAGCCCAAGTGCATTGAATAAACGTGATTTTAGGCCAGATGATGATTGTGACTGGGTCATACCACGATGCGTTTGTGAAGCAGTAGTAGAAGACATTAGCGAATCATCTGCATATGTACTAGTAGCTGTTAACGATGACTGATGACCAGACACAGGCGGCTCATGCTGCAAATAATCAAAAACTATACACTACATTCATTTGAGCAACAATCATCAGATTTTTTCTCAGAATTCGAAAAAAAAAAACAAACCGCAGCAAAACAAAACCAGATGAAGAGAGCATTCACAACACAACAATTAACAAAAACATAAGATACTGAAATTCCATTTTGATACAAGAATGTTCGAAAAAAAAAAATTTTCCTTTTTTCGTTTCGTTTTTCGTCCGGAAATTATTTTCCTCTATCAAATAAGAGGCTATAATTTATCCGGAGAAGTCTAATTGTCAAATTTGAAGAGGCGAGAATAAGATAATTTTAATGCACAATAAAATAATTTCTGAATATATATGCAAAAGCTTATTCACTTGGACAACACCACAAATCGAAATTTATGCATGCAAGAAATAAAAAATTGAGGAGTAAATTCACTTTGATTTGGAGATTTACAAATTTCTGAAAGTTTTTTTTTTCTTTTTTTAATATCAAGAAAGTCGCATTTATGTAAATAAAGATTATAACATCAGTTATGAAGCAGCAAGCATCCTTTTCTACATTACTAGAATTCGAGAGCATGAGGAAGAAAGAAATGATACTAGAATTCGAGAGCATGAGGAAGAAAGAAATGATACACTATTTTTACAATAATTTGAAGTCCATGCATTACTGGTCATAATTTTGCTAAGTGGTACTACAGCGAGATAGATAAGAAAAAAATATTCTAATACCTGCATCTCTTGAAACTTCAATTTATTAAGTAAATGTAACACCACAGTGAAGAATTCAAGTCACACAGAGTTTTCTAAATTACCTCTTCAAATGATTCTTCAATTTTTCAAAAAGCATCAAAGAATCTTGCTCATACATTTTTGATAAATCCTGGAATGCCTCCATTAAGTAAATTTACTCTTCTGCAATAATATAGTACTGAACATAAAAAAAAAAAAAAAAACACCGGTTCCAGCAAAAGATGAGAGAAGACAATATTTATAAATACGAGCGGTTTGAACAAACCTCAACACCTCCATGAGGTGACAATAAGCCAGTTGTATGTTCGGCAATCAAGCGAGCTATTTTCGCCTGATGAGCTGCATCCAAGCACTACAAAGCTTGACAAACAATCTGCTCATTTTTAAATCGCATTTCAAAGAATTTAATTCCGTTGAAAAAAGAAGGAATTTCAAAAATAGTGAAGATGAAGATGAATATGAAATGACTTGAAACTGTCAAAGCTATTATCAACAGTCCAGAAAGCATCTAATATACAAAATTTCTGTACAACACTTAAAATGTTACGAATATCAGGAATCAGAATAAAACTAATGATGTCTTTGAGTCCTCCACGGTTACATGCTCCTCAATAATTAATGTCAGAACAATTGAGGAAATCAGGAAACTCACTGAAATAACATTAACACAAAACCTGATATATTTTTTTAAGAAATGAAAACAAAAATAAGGAACAGCTACCTGTTTTTTGGCTCGCAATGCAGCATCTTCAAGCGTTTCCGCTGCTTCGTACTTTCCTTGACGTCTGTACAATGCCCCCAGATTCTTCAACGTGGTAGTTACTGTTGGACTGAAATGAAATCTACGTAAAAGTTTCAAAGTTCAAGAAAAATTGAATAAGCGAGTATATGAAAATAAACAATTTTATGAATAGCATAATTTATGACACAATAAAAACTTTCTAGATAAAAAAAATAGTTCACATATCCATTTCTAATAAGTTCAAAATAGAATTAATGCTCATATTAAAGTTTTTCAGAAAGAAGAAAATGAATAATGAACCAAACATAAAGAACTGTCAAGCTCAGGATTTCAGTACTTAACAGATTACCTGTCAACTTTCGCAGCTTTATGCCAACCACCATATTCCTGATATGTGCTTGTATCACCTCCTTTATGCTTATTCTCTTCACGATCTTCAGCAATTTGCCAAATTGGCTTATTGTCATCAGCTACTTTTCCAAATTCACGTTCGTGAGCTCGAGTCAAAATTTGTTTGTAAAGAATTTCGGCATCCTGAAAATTCCGTGGAACAGAAAACTTCATTAGAAGGAACAAAGTGAAAACCTTAAAAACAAAATATCAATGAAAATTGTTTAAAATAAGAAATATTTTTAAAAAGGAGAAGACTCAATTAAATCTACAAAGTATTTTGAATTGGAAAGAGAACAGTAAAACATGAGCAAAATTCAATAAATCATGATAAAATAATGCAAAATATTCAGCAATCATAACATCCAAAATGTAAGTTTATCTATTTTAAAAACCTAAACTAACACTCACGATATGCTAATTGGAAAGGTTACGCAGTCAGTATTGAAGAACGACTTAATATGTTATATGGATTTTAAGAAGCCAAGACGACAGCCGAATAGTTTATCACATAAAATGAAAGCAATACAAATTTTATTTCCATTTTTTTCAACTATCTCATAAAAATGAGGGAAATACTAATTAAACTTTATAAAAGGCATGCGTTTTTGAAGCTGAGCAATAGAGAACCTCATTCCATTGATAAAAAAGAGAGAAAAAACTACTTTTTTAATTATTTTTTGAAAATTATTTTTTTAGCAGTTTTTTCTTACTATTCAACTACTAAGAAAAAATAGAAGCATTTAAGCCATTTATTGTTACATATTCAGGGCTTAAATAATCATGAAATTTTTCCGAACATCGCAGGAACTAAGTCAGAAGCTGAAATGTTGATTTCTTTTTACCTGAGCATACCTTTTTCTTAAAAGAAGAGAAGAGAAAGGCTAGCAAAATATCAAAAAATATACAATCAGTTAATGAATGATGAAAAATTGAGGAGTAAACAAATAAATTCAGATATGATCGCAAATATATGCTGAAGTTATAACAGTATCATTGTTATTAGCAAAACTTATAAGACATTATCTTTGCTAATAGTTTCACATGTGAACAAAGTAAATTTCTTCACCAATATCAATAATGATCATTAGAAGCAGCATGTAAGTCTATTTCACTTTGAAGTATTATAACTGCGTAGCTTTAAGCATAATTTGAAAAAGACAATACCTTATATTTTCCTTGTTTCAAATAAGCTGATGAAAGGTTATTCTTCGTTTTTGCTACATTGGGATCGTCCGGACCTAATTTCGCCTCATAGATCTCAAGTGCCCTCTTGTAATATCTTTCAACTTCATCATATTTACCTTGGTTTTGGCAAAGCAAAGCAAGATTATTTAATTGCTTAGCAACATCTGGATGATCTGCACCAAGTACCTGAAAAAGTTTTTATATTTTAAGGATAATTATCACTGTTTCTAAAAAGTATATTACAGCGTAACCAGTATCAGAAATTTGTTCTTTAAAAATTTTTAAATATTCTTCATTAAAGCTTCCAAACATTACGACTAAAATATTTCCAGATTTATTATGAAATTTCAGAAATATAGGTTTTTTAAAATTAAAATTCCAATTACAAAACGCACATTTTCTCGGATTTCCAAAGCTCTTTTACAAAGTGGTTCTGCATCCTTATATTTGCCCCGTTTCCCATACAACACTGCCAAATTATTGAGTGTTGCGGCAACAGCGGGGTGACTTTCACCAAGACATTTCTCACGTATATGTAATGCTTCGTTTAACAAATTAGCTGCCTCCTTATATTTGTTTTGATCACTTAAAAAATTTTGAATTTAATTATGAACAGGAAATTACATATTAAAATGTTGGGTAAGCATACAGATCACCTTTTTAAGATTGTCTAACAACTGCCCTGTACCTACATTCACGTAAGTTCTTACGGATAATATTATTTTCCAGGAAATGATCGGAGTCAGTTTAGCACAACAATCTCGATTTGTTAAATAATCGTAGCAGAAAAAGTTATTTTGATCAAAATCATAATAATGATCAAAAACATAATCACAAATACCGTCGCTTTTAAAAATAAAAGACGTACCGGTAAACAAGAGCCAAAATATTTAACATTGTTGCGACATCTGGATGATCATGTCCACTCGTTTTTTCTAAATCTTCCAGAGCCTGCTTGCAGAGCGGTACTGCTACTTCATATCGCCCCTGCGATGCATACTGTATTACCTGTAAAATTATCAATAAATCATTAGTTCTAAGATCAGTTTGAAAAACCATGATCATCTAAATTAGTCCAAAAAATTCCTACCAGATTATGCAAAGTTCGAAGACGAGCTGGAATCTCATAGCCAGCAGATGCACTTGCTGCCATCGAATGAGCTGGTGTCGGATGTGCAAACTGCCCAGTCATGTGTCCTGCAACTTGACTTATTTCTGCAGGTATTCTAGTGATTTGGTTACACCAAAATATAAACTAGTGAGTATCTGCAGAATTTAAATTAAAACATAACATAATGATAAAATATGTATGTCTGTATAATTTAGTAAGTTTCCAATAATGAAACAACTGCAAATTAAAGTCGTAGCTAAGCATTCATGACAATAAAACAAAAATGAACACAATGGTAAAACTTGATAATCAAAACAGCTGATCACTAATAAAAAACAATTTCTTTTTCAAAATATATAGTACCACTTATTTCCTCGTCTTCTTCTGGACCAAAACCTAAGTCTTGAAGAGTATTGTCACTACGACTGTCGCTTTGATCCATGCTCTTATCATTCTCCTAAATTTACTGTAGTAATTCAAATTCTTTTATTAACATATTTTTTTAGTATCAAATAAACACCCAAATACTTTCTGAGTTTGAAGTGTTAGATAGATGGGGCTTTAAAAGCGGAACCTTACTCACTGTTCAAAAATGTGAAGTTTTGGAAATTTTCAGTATCCTACAACAGTGATTATTGCATTACTAGCAAATGGTTCAACAGTTCGATCACATAGCTAACATTTATTCAAAGAAATGATTGCTTAAGACTTTAATAACTTCACAGATTTTCATATTAAAGATGCAGTATTTACTTAAGACAGACTCAGTACTGTTGCATACTGTTGCAATCATTTGAAGAGAAAATGAAGCATAGCAAATTTGCTAAAACAGAAAAAAAAAAGGCTAAAAAAGTTTTCTTTGTATAATATTTATAATAACCTGCTGATCATCATATTTCTTGATTGAATTCATATATTCCAGGTGTTTTTTCTCTTCTTCCAACTGTGCAACTTGCTGCAATTTAACTGTCATCAAAAGCCTGCCGTCAGAAAGTTCCAAAAAGAAATGAATTTTTTTCATTTCTCAGATATATGCGAACAAACCTGTCCAGTAGCTTGCAGCTTCTGCTGCGTCGAATTCAATTCATCTCGGAGCCATGCATTCTCTTGACAAAGTCTTCGCACTTGTGCTTTCAACTTTTGCTTCTCGGCTTCCACTGTTTGCAGATGACCAGCTAATGCCATCATAACCTAAACTACTTTCCCCTAAGATAAAATCCTATCTTACAGATGATCTTTTTGCTGAAAACTAGTCGGAATCAAAAAAAAGTGTATACTCTTTAAAAAAACAAAAACGAAAAACAAATTCTAACTTGAGCTTCTTCGATGCCCAAGCGTAACACTTCCAAATTCCTGTCCACAATATGTGTCTTTTCCTCAATAAGTGCCGATTCATCGGCATTCAATCCTTGAATGCTACTCACCAGTGTGCCCTGCAACGAAAATCTATGATTTGATAGAAGTGCATTGATTTAGAATTACTTTTGAAATAATGAAATATTTGCATAATTACCTTGATCGATTCATGCTCATCCTTCAGCGCTTCCAAACCTTGCACAACCGTGCGCGTATTTTGTAAGATTTCTTCCTGTGATAATGCTGTCATTCTGCCGATGTCTTCGATTTTCTTCCTAAAAAATCCTAGAAATTTCGAAATATTTTCCAGATTGTATCGAAGGAGGCCAATGCTGGATTTCTTGTTATTTCCCGTAGCAAAACGAGATGTTGGAAATGATGAATAAAACAAGTGACATGACTTATGTATGTTATGTATGTATATGATAGAGAAATGAATAAAAATTGAAATACAACGTTTGTCATTTCGTTAATGACAGATGAACATAAACACGGTAATGCCATCTCATCCTACCTCTTTCCGTGTCAGCTAAGTACACATTGCAAACGTCAAACATACACAGACACACATACACGCACACATTCATATACACATAGCCATATACATACATACGTACATACACACTAAATCGATCTATGAAATAGCCTTTTCAACTTCAGCACCAGCCTTTATTGATTCGTCAGGCTGACAGGAAGAAGGACACAAATATACTAATCCAAAACGTAGAGCTTATCTTGCAGAAACCTCGATAGAGACGCTCTTGAGAATATACTCAAGCACCGATATGAGCGGAACCCCATCTTCTACCTCATATATCACAAAATGTAAGTAGAACTGCATCTTCTACTCATTTATTACAAACATAGTATATATGAGGATAGTTAAGTCGATTAACATCCAATCAGTTTATCAAACTCGAATTCCTTTCAATGTTATCACCCACTGTGTTACATGTCACTAGAAACATAAAGTGTTTTTCTTAGGAAGCATAGGATAGAATTACACATCCAACCATTTCATTCTACATATCAATGATACAATCATAGCTCACGTGGTAGTGAGAAATTCACCGAAAGTAGTATTTGAATGAAATGTTAAGAACATTATATTTGCCTGGATGATCACAACAAAAAGTAACATAGTGGGTTTTTCTCGGTCGATTTATTCTGCAAGAGTTGTGCCAAAATAATTTAGATCATCAAAGGTGCGTCTTGCTCAGAAAGCTTATAATAATAAAACCGAAGAATAGTTAACCATAACTCACTTACTGCAATAGAAGCAAAAGATGTGATTTCTTTAAAGTGAAATGAATGAAGAAATTAGAGATCATGGCAACAGCCAATAAGTAAGAAAGTTACTTATTTCAGCTGTCACTCTTCCCAATTGCACAACTGCTCACATTTCCATTGCAAAATGTCTCTTTTTTCACACTAAACTCCAAGAGTGTGCCAAATGGAATGAAAGGAAAGGAGAAGTTATGGGAAGGATATAGAAAAAGCAAGCTGGAAAAGTCATACCTGGGAGGTCGGAACATCATATGAATTTGTTCGTTTTCAGAAAAATCAAACTTCTTGCTGAGGGAGGGAGAAAAAGGAAAAGCACAAAGGATACAACTGAATAGATGGAATGCCAATGTTCGAAGCCAATCAATTTAGCGAAAGCAAATGAGCCTAGGAGGAAAACTGTCCATGCTTCCTTAGTAACTCTCCCTAGAGAATTCAATGATATGAAAGAGAAAAGAAGTCTATGTTTGTTCATTTTTCTCAAGATATGCCAAGAAAAAATTAAGAAAAGATGAACACTACGCATAAATAGAAATATTTTGTTCAATAAATTTAAGGGTTGAATGCAAAGGCACAAAATACTTCATTTTGATCATAAGATAACAATCAAATCAGAAGTGACTATGAATAATGATAAAAAGAAGCCAATTTCTCACAAAATATAGTAAATGCCTACCGATGGAAAAGAGAAAGTTAAATTTAAAATAATACAGAACGTGAAATTAAAAAAGCTAAGCAACCTGAAATGGAAATTAATGGGAAATGAACGGAAATTTATGCGAAACCAATGGCATAAAAAATAAAATTGAGGAAAGAATTAAACATTAATGAATAAAAGAATGCGTGAAGCAAATATAAGAGCAATATTATAAATGGCGCTGATACCAATATCTATTATCTCCAGAGTTCCGCTGCCCACTGAAATCAAGAACACATTCTACAGCGGCAGTTTGCACTTACCTATCATAATTTAGTTGATTCATTTCAAATAATTTCCCATTTCTTCTCCACTACAATGGTTCTAATTAAAGTTCAAATGAAATTCGACAAGTCTAATAAAAGTAGCAATGATTGATGCAAAAATCAATGATGTTTCAAGAAGGTGTCATTAATTTAAGCTAAAAATGCATTTCGCATGTGACACATTCACTTTTACATTTGCATCTAAACTTGACGTTTTGAAGGAAGCTCTATAACATCTGGAAGTTTACAAATATAGGCGTGTGATACTTTTGGACGCACAAATCAATAAGGCATTTCGCATAATGTTTAACTACAGCAGAATTTCGGGAACCTGCAACTCTTTAATAGTGCTTAACATATTTAACCGTTTGTGGCATGCACTAACTATGCAACGGAAAATAGCATGGGGATGTTTGATGCTAGGGCTGCAAATTTGGTGTTGGTAAGAGTCTTGTCTTGATGATAGCGATATCAGCTGCGAGAGGTTATATAAAGTTGGAATTCGCATTTTTAGTTGAGTTTTTTCTTTGCAACTGTTCGAACTTACAATCGATAAGCATTCAGCGTAGACATGTTTGGTGAAGATTGAAGGCGTTGAACTGTTCTAAAATCACTTCGAAATGCAGCAACAGCGTAGAATGATGAGCGAGATGCAACTTCTTCCTTACCGTATGAACGATACAGAGAGATGAAATCGTGAATTTTCGCTCTGTTCAATGCAAAAAATATCCTGAAAAGTTGGGATTTTCAAATAATAAAATACTGTTAGAAAATATAACAAATGATATTAGATGAAATTGATTCCAGAGCACTGTTTGATAAATAAATTTATTTCTCTCGGGAACTATCGCTATGAGCATTGAAGAATTTTAGAAATAATCATGATGTGAAAGAAGAGCCAAAATTACTTTTCGTTGAGAATAGGACAAAGATTTTTCAAACGCAAAATACGAACATTGAATATATTTTCGAAAGAAAGAAAAGAAATGAAAATATTATTTTTTTGAGGATGAAGATATTCAGATAGTAATTTCGAACAGATTTCGAATTATCAGAAAGTTTATTATTGTTCAGAACTTGATCATTATTGATGATGTTTAAAATAAGAAATTGCTTTCCTGAAGAAGACTGATATAGTGAAACAGCGAGATGGCTCTAAAACCGGAAAATATGCATGATGATTAATGTACAGTTTGAAGCTCATGCAGATAACGAGAGAGATTTTCTTTTCCTTCATCCATCATCATCATCATCATCAATAGAGCTTAGTAAACTTTTATCAAAAGTGAGAATGAGTCCTGACTCATTTTTATAATAATAATCTTGTTATTCACTTTTTGTCATTGTTATTAACAAAGTAGAAGCGATGAAATACAGAAATAATCGCAGATATTATTGCGAACTTGAACTACCAGTGATTTCATTTATGATTTGATAAAAAATGAGATGTTTACTGGATTGAAAAGGTAGGAATAATAAATGCATAAATGTGCCGCAAGGAAATAGTGGATTAAGATTTTTTTTTTTCTGTTGCATTTCTATATATTGTAGGGTACTTCATAAAAAGCGAAACAGAATCTATTATTATCCCTAATAATAATAGACTTTTATTATTCCTAAGTTCCTAAGTTCTATTTAAAATCCTAAGTTCTATTTAAAATAGAATTTGTTCAAATCATAAAAGATGGATATAAGAATGCTATCAGAAACGATCTGAAGATTCTCGTATTTTATCTCAATAAATAAGCATTTCTAACTTTTCAATCACATAGATATTTAGCTTGATAATATATGATGAAAGAATTTACGTTGCAATAGGACTGACAAATTGAAAACAATGGAAATGGAATAGCAATGATCTTTCAGATCTGAAATGAAAACTGTCATTTTTGTTGTGAATATACTAACTTCAATGGGATGCCCGTTACTTTTGCAAACTGATGTAAAACTAGGAGAAAGGAAGGATGAGATGAGAGAATCTGATACTTTCGGCAGGAAGAGTGAATAAGTTTGAAGTGTTTATTAGTCTCATAAGCAATTAAATGCTCTCTTCAAACATTATATTTTATATGCCTTCACTTAATTAGAATCTTAAAAAAATAAAATTAAACTCTTCATTTTGGAACTACTCAGTTAAACTCTATGAATTGAATAATTGCTTTTTTTGAAGCATAAAGAATCTTAAATGTATTGAAAAATTTAAGTTTTTAGAAATTACTGTCATAAGGATAAAAGCATTTCGAATATTTTCGGAAGATAATTTCTAATTTATTAGAAGATTGATATGCGCATTATCTTCTCAAGAATATAATAGTCTTGAATGAAGTGATAAATTTTGATTTAAGGGTAAAATTTACAAATGAAATGAAGAAGGGTTGATATAAAAATACTCTTAGGATTCTATTCCATAGCGACAGTATTAGCGAGACGTGACGAAAATGGAAGCATCATTTTCGAGAAGCGATGAGAAGGAAGGCATCATTTTCAAGAATCCATGAGGTTATGTGTCTGTGTATACATATATACATATACATATTTATATATATATGTGTAGTGTCATCTGCTCGAATGGCGGCACGGAACATAAGCGTAACAAAACGGGAAAAAAAAAAAAATTGAAATTATGTTAAAATGAGTCTTCTCTTTTAGCCTCAAGACTTTATAGATCCCTGCATTCATTTATTCAATTTCGTCTCGCAGACATGCATGCATATTCGTGCAAATAAACACATCCATTCTTGTTAAAATATTGCTTACACTTTTTTTGCAATTGTTAAATTTAATTTATCTTGTAAAATTTCGATCTCTTTTTGAAATTTATCCCATAAGCAATTGATATAATAGAGTTAAACAATTACTAATACAAATATATTTAAGCAATTTATACGATAAAGTTAAACAATTACTGATGAAGAACGATCAATAAAGATAAATTGAGAAAAATTCCCATGCAATCACAACATTGTCCTATGCATTAGAAAAATTCAATACAATTACTTTTCTTCTTTTTTATTTATTTAGTTTAAATCATTTAGTTGATCAAATAGTAAGCATGACCGAATGAATACTTTTTTGAAGATAATTAAAAGTTTATTTAGCAGTTGAAATTTTGATATAACGGAGAACCTCAGCTTAAAATGACGTGGAAATGTGCGCCTGAGATAATAAAATGGTCTATACTAAGTGCAATTTTGGCTAATATTTCATAAAAGCTAAAAATTCTTTTGTTGTAATAATAATGCAAATTAGTTGGATGACTGGAGATGTTTAAAGACATTCATTAAAATTTGCTCTTATCGCTGCAAAACTTCGATGCATTAATGAACAAACTTTTTGGTCACGATTTAAGTTATCACAATTTGCATGAATTTTTTTGTTTTCAAATAAATTTGATATAATCGTATTGAAATTCTTGAAGATTTTGAAGCACTATTAAAAAAGACTGAAGAAGAATTATTTGGAAAGAATTTTTTATCCTTCCCCATTTTAGATTCTAGGGATAGAATTCTTAAGGAAATAAATATATCAACTATTTTTCAATATTGCGATTACCCCAAATTAGCAAAATTGTTTTTTTTTTCTTTTTTCGCAGGTTATCCGAAATGCTTTTTTGGGATTTTTCAAAAATTTCTGGTGTCTTTTTTTTAATTTGCTTTGATAAATGGAAAGATTTTGTTGGTGTTTTCTAAATTATCATGCAATACTGTTACAAGTTAACTGGGTTAATAATGGAATCTCCTAGAATGGAATTTATTGGGAAAAAAATTTCTACATCAATAATTCTATTTTAATCGATAATAAGCATTCATGATAAGGTCTTTTTTATGATTCAAATGTACACTCCAAAACTAATCGTTGCGAAAAAAAATGTAATTTGAATAACTAAGATTTAAAATTTGAAGTTCATTTAAAAATTCATTTTTTTCGACTCACTGCTCCTAAAACTTTTCAACAGAAGGAATCGTTATATATCTAAACTGCAACTTTTCTTTTCTATTTCGGTATTTTTCGGTTGCAGTTTTTTTTTTTTTTTTTTTTTTTTCAAGGAATCTTACATTTTTCAATCAAATTTGCACTTTAAAATAAAGTATTTAATCATATCTCTGATAATATTTCGAATTATCTACGCTTACATTTCTGCTACAGACAATAATATTTCGCTTTAAGCAGCTGTTCCGAAAATATTGACTGGGAAATAATAAAATGAATATGTTCAAATGGAAAGAGAGTAATTTTTACTCAATTATCACCACAACAATTGATTATACAGTAGCTGCGGAAATGCATTTTTCGAAAGGCATGTCTCGTTCTTCATTTATTCAATTGAAAGACTTGAAGAAAAAAAACAGGCCTTATTTTATTTTCCTTCTCTAGACATCTCAAACAACAAAGAAAATGAGGAACAACTCAAATTTGAAGCTGTCTGGTCATCAGATATACTAGATACTTTAAATTCTGCAGATTTTCTAGTTTTTTAGGAAAATTTTAAATTTTCGATTAAAAGACAAAATTTTACTTTATGAAATTCAATTGTTAAATAATTTAAAAAACTTTGAAAATTTACGAGAATTTGTCAGATTGTTAAAGTTAAAATTAGCTCGGAAAATTTGTTAGTTTTCAAAAATTAACTGTTAATTTCCAGTGATATATCTGAATAATAAATTCTCTGCTGGAAAGAATTTTAGTCGTAGTGGAAATTTATTCAGTCATTAGTTAGTCAGTCAATGATTCGACTATTACTGACTATTTTACTATTTTAGATCTATAACAATGAGATGTCTTGATTGAGTTTCGTAGAAGATTTAGTAGCAGAATAATTTAATCGCTCAAGAACAATGGAAAAGAGGACAGAATGCATTGAAATCTGAAACTGTGAGCAAATTCAATTGGTCTTCCAAACTAGCTATCTAACAATACTATTTGGAAATTTAGATTAAAGGAATATTCAAAAACATCTATCTAAAACTTCTTTGCGCATGTGGATAAAAACCTGATAGAAAAAGTGAAAGTCTCCAATTATTAGCTTATATAATTCAAAATGAAAAATTAAAAAAATGAAACTGCACGTTTTCCCAACTATGCAAATGGAACTTTAAAGTTCAAAAATAATTGCTTTTGCTACTGAAAAACAATTTGAAAAAAAAAAAAAAAAATTTAAAGAAGAACTGAAAGTGCTTTTACTTCTTTCTTGAAGAAAAAAAAAAGTTTTTCCCCCTTCAAGAAAGAAGTAAAGGCACTTTCAGTTTTTTTTACCAATTTTATCGGACTGCAATTTCTAAAAGTAAAATGAAGTTGTTGCTGAAAGATTTTCCCATCGATGGATTTGAAGAAAAGTCGAAATATTAAACAT
The DNA here is from genome assembly GCA_002249935.1 of Onchocerca flexuosa. Classification (NCBI taxonomy): domain Eukaryota; kingdom Metazoa; phylum Nematoda; class Chromadorea; order Rhabditida; family Onchocercidae; genus Onchocerca; species Onchocerca flexuosa. Next base: position 119,821 of record KZ271538.1, read on the forward strand.
ATTATGCTTTTAATACCATCAAACAAACAAAAAAAAGCAAAATGGTAAAGGAACAGATGATGATGATGATGATGGCAAATCTAATATGCTACGAAATACATTAAATAATAAACATTTCCAGCAGCTGGCGTCTTTCATTTCCCTTCATCCACTGTTAAATGACTATCCTCAATATTGACAGGACTTTTGGCAAGAAGTCCTGTCAATATTGAGATAGCCATCTTGAATCACAAGAAATGTCTGTCTTGTTGAACGAAAATTGATGAATGTAATTGAATTATTGGTGATAGCAACTTTGAGACAATGATCAAAAGAAATAAAACAAATCCATCTGTCCAATTTATAATGATTTTTTATCAAAAACATTTCAGAAGAAAGCAGATTATTAACAAGTTTACTCTCAGATGAACAGCAGAATAGAGATGATTTCTAGTATTTAGTCAGATGGATTTCTATTTTAATACTGTTCCATATGAACTAGTCGGATGGATTAGCTAAATGAATCGTTGATTGATTATTTACTAAAAGTAAACGCTTCTCTATCAGCATGAAGTAAGTTAATCATCTTCATCATTCTTCTGACAATTATGGAACATTATCGGTCCTACAGAATGCTCAGTATAATGGCTTATATTGGAGAAATGTGTTAAACTGGATAATTTGAATAGCTTTTTAAGAAAAACTAATTCATCTGGAACGGCAGCAAAGTGTTTCATAGAGTCTGTCCCTGAAATGCATCGAGTCATAGGACAAAGGAAGTCCCAGTGGGTCAGTCAATACAATATGCTCATTAACCAACTTGCCATGCTGTATTCCGCTCATTTCATTTATTAACTTCATCTAACAATACTTTTCATTAAAATAAAAAATGTTTTGAATGAATAATGTTTGTCAATTTCTATCTATCCCATTCGTTTATTTTTCGCAGACTAATATAAAAGGCAATATTCATGTGAAAAAAATTCACATTTTTTTATTTTAGAAGAAATAGAAGAAATATATCTGTTGAAGTTTAAGTGGAAAAATAACTGACTGCTGATTGCAGCTGATGTATAACATAAGGATAAAAAATAAAAACGTGAATAATGCCAATCTAATACACTATGTAAAAAACCGTCAAGAAAAAATGACAAATAACGTCGAAATAATTTGTATGAAAATAAGCGATCACTGTTGCATATTTCATTCGCATTATATCTACAGACAAAATAGAATTAAAAAAAATAAGAACTCATGCAATTTATGTTCTTGCGGTGGCGCTAATGAATGTTGTTGTAACACTCTCATGTCATTTATATGAATGCGTAAAATCAATTTACAGAAAAAATGATTTTATAAATCACAAAAATAATTCATGAACAGATTAGATTATTATCTATTAGTGAGAATGACAGACTATCAAAATTGCTGAGATACTGTTAGCCGTGACTCTATCTTGATATCATGCTATACATCTCGAATATAATCTGAAGAAGTAAACTTAAATTCAAATATTTAATGATAATATTAATAGTATTTGATATTAATGATAACAAAGTATTAACAACACAAAGTTCCACGCCTTCTAGTTAGCATCTTCATCAATCCAATTGTCTTCTCATGGCAAAAAATACTAGCTCATCGATGAAATTTGTATAATTAAAGATCCAAATCACTCGCATTATTTCAATTATTACTAAATAATAAGAGGAAATTTACATTTGGCACTAGCTGTTTTCACAGTGACCTAGTGAACTAAATGTGGAATCCACTTAATTTCGTGAAAAGGTTTCTCTCAGGATAGCTGAAGTACTTAATAAAGCTGTTATATTCATAAAGCGCATGATGAGAGGAGTTCTGGGACGGGACGTCTTCAACCTATTCTCAGACTTTCAATGAGTATGGCTTGAGTGAAGCGTAGACATTGAATGTGTGCTCCAGGTAGGCCATTTTTGGTAAGCAGAATTGCCGCTTTGGGACGAATCAACCTTAAAATAAAGTATAAGTCTTCCGCTCAAGCGCCATCCGTTCTTAGGCCTAAATGATTTGGTACGTAGGGACTGGACGAGCCACGTAATAGAAATTGAATTAGAAAATAAGAATTATAGAAAAGTATGCTATTTCAGGTATGAAGAAGAGGAGACGTTCGTTTCCAACACAACAAAACTACACTACACTGTTAAATTCATCAAGTGATCGAAATTTCGTTGGATCTAACGATGATCACTCAACTGATAGCACAAATGAACTCTCTGCATGTAAGACTTGAATCATTTGATAATTTTAACTCGATAAGCTGGGAAATAGCCTTTTCTGATATTTTCTCTATCTAGGCATTTTCGATAGAAGGAAATCCTGAATTTTGGATATGTAACGATACTTTCTGAGAATTATTCGATATAAGATAGATTCGAATGAAGATGTAATGGCTCTTTTTTTGTAATATTATTATATTCCTTAAAATGAAAATGTATAATTAAATTTGTAACTTTGCTCTAAATCCAATCCTAAAAGATATCTCTATGTTGCTTCAGAATAAGAGAAGTACATACAGTTTTTGTATTTGAAAGTAAGAATGATCGGCTCTTCAATCTCTTTAGGATTTACAGTGATGAAACTCCAAATATGTTTCTAGCATTTCCTATCGATATGTTTAAACTTTCAGATGAAGTTTTGCTGCTCAAAAGAAATGGGAGAGATGATATTAAGTCCAGTTCGAATAAAGGAATGACAATTCCCAGTTCAAATGATAGATCAAAGGTCAGCAATCTATGATTTGATTTGCAATATCTTTTATTTCTAAAATGAATGAACCAAAAAAACTTACCGTTTGAAATTCAAAAAGAACTGCGTCATTCGCATTAAAACGATTACTACTAATCATTATAATTAACAAACGTTTTATGGTTTTGTCATAAGAATAAAATGTGTTCGTCTGTTTACTATTTCTTTAATTGATGGAATAACTTATAGCACAGTTGTTATCTCTAACTTGATTTTGATTCCCTTTATTTTCTTAAAAATGCATAGATCCAAGTGAAGCTGAATCGAGTTTCAAATTTGTTTCCATGAAGAAACTGCTAAATCCAAGTAGCCATATCTTCGGTCCTTGCTGTTCGTAAATGATTCAATTATAGATTCCATTTACTTCTGGGATATATGGTCTTTTGCTTTTTTTTACTTGTCTTTAATGGTATGCATCTTCTGCTTTTTTGACAAAAAATATTACATACTGGGTGGGGAGAGCTTAACCTGCTAGAAAATAGTCCAATTTATACGTAATCTCTCTTTATTAGACTTTAAAAAAAAGACTGCTTGTTGTTATCCGAAGTGTATTATCATAATGTTACAAAATTTTTTTCCTTAATATATTTTCATTATTAATTCTGATTTTCTACGTGATTCTGAGGAGCAGAACTGTTATATAAACAGTACATTATGAAAAATATATTAAGTTTTTATTATTTCACTAAAAGAAGAAATTTAGAACGGTAAAGCATGCAAAAACTTCATAGAGAGAAACGAAAATGCATTGGTATCAAGTTTTCTTTCTAAAAATGCAGATAAATGCGGTGAAAAAACGAACAAAATAAATGAAACTAAAAATAAGGAAAGAAAATTAACAAAGAAGGAGATTCAAGAAGGAAATAAGCGAAAACGTAAGATTAGGTTATTTTATTCTTTTATTAATTTTTCTTCACTGACATCCTACATGAATTCCTTACCTCTTTGCTAAGTGTAATGGAAACAGTTAAGCATGTTGAAATGTGAAAAAACATTTCTAATGCAATCGAGAAATCATCAATACTCGTTAGTTATCGAGTTTTTTGTAATTGCCATCAATTTAACCAACGGATTGATTTAATTTTACGGTTTTCGATAGCTTGAATAACAAGACGCTTTCAAAGATCCAATTTACGAACTCGACTGACTTATTCGAACTGCTATTTGATGTATACTGTATACTGAAGGATTAGGTGCTTGTGAAGATTATTTTTTGGAATTTTGTAAACAGTTTTTTTATTTCACTGTTAAGAATTTCATCACCTTCATATAATTTGGAATGAAAAAGAATAGTGTGACCTCAATAATCTGTATACTAAGATCTTCGAAAGTAGTCTTTTACTATATTCGTAATGGCGGATAGATTATGGGCGTATGATATTCACTTATGAACATTGTTTTCCAGGTAAATCAGTTGATAAAGGAGAACTAAACGGTTCAGCTATTACGCAAAGCCAAGTACATTCAAACGATAGCGTCTTCAGTTCATTATTTAGGGAATATGACCGTTCGGAAAAAATGCAAAATTCACTGAAGCATAACATATCTGACAAAGCTCTGCAAAGTTTTGGAAAGAAAGGAAAAAGGAAGATGCAGAAGAAAATTCAAAAAATAGTTCATAATGGAGAAGTATATTCACTTTATTCAATTATTTAAAGAAATATTTCTAATTCAGCATGAATTCTTATTAACCCTGTTTTAAAAAAGTTAAGTGCTGGAACAAATATTGATTTTCTATTTAATCAATAACAAAATTCATTGACACTTATAGAAAGAATATGGGTTTTAGTGAAATTTGTATATTAGATTCATAGGAAAAGAACATATTAAATCTTATTTCACATTATTGAGAACCTCATTCCATAAGAGTGGTGATAGCAAAAGTCGTTCTATACAAAATCTGCAGTCTTATATTTCATATGGAGCAATTTACAAAATAATTCTATAGATTGTCGATTGTTTGAATGAAGAAGAGGAGACGGAAGAAAATAAAATTCTCATCCTTCCCGATTCAAAAGATGAAAAATTCTTTGAAGTTGATGAAACTGGTGGAAAAGAAAAAGGCATGAAGAATAGGGAAGAATACGGCGGGAAATTTCAACTGCATGATGGTATCAGAGTTTCATCTTCATTTTTGGATGATGTTGAAATTAAACATAATTTATTTCTACTTTTCCAAATAAATTTTTTAAAATTACACTTAAATAATGGGTATATCTTTATTCAAAGTCGAATAATGAGAATTTCAGACGAAGAAAATCAAGAGAGAACTGCGGATACTATGGTTTATGAGAATTTTGTAAAATGTTACAGAACAAAAAATAATGGAAATGTTCATGGCGCAATAATCGATTTTGAACAGAAGCCTTTCTCAGCTCACTCTGATTCAATACAAAATGGATTGGATGCTATGCAATGGCTTATCGATCCTTATAATATAAAACAGTTTTTCAAGTTGTTATTATATATTTGTTGAGAACTTCTTATCGAAGTTTATTTGAATTTATTCCTTTTATAAAATAGGAAATATTTCAGAGCGATATTCCAGAAGAAAGTATTTTACATGTGTCGTAATAATCCGAGTTACTATGGCAATTTATTTAGCACAGCGAAATTTATCGACATTCTGCGAGCGGTTCGTATGTTAGATTTTGAATCATTAATACTTTTTCCTCATTTTCTACTCCATAAATTTTCAAATTTTATAAAAAATTGGCAATTCAGGATTATGTTGAATATGGCACCAATGTGAATGTTGCCATATACAAAAATCAACAGAGGTCTACTTTAAACGGTTCTGGGAAAGTTTATCCTCAAGAAATACAAAAGAGCATTAAGGTATGGAATCACAGATCTCCTGAGAATAATGAATGAATTTTTTAAATCAAGTTATGCATCTCCAGTTTTCTAGGAGATTAAAGCTTCATGATAATAAATATGAATCTGTGAAATGATTTTCAATAACATGGTTTTGGATTTCAGGCTGGCTGTTCAATACAATTTACAAATCCTCAAAGCTTCTGTGACAATGTTTGGTACTTTTGCGATTTATTACAAGAAATATTTGGCTGTTTTGTAGGAGCAAATACGTATGTTCTTTTCACGTAATTACATTTCGGAACTTTTCTCTGGACTCATTTGAATCCTGTTCGAATATTTTCAAAATAATGTATGATTAAAGATCGCTTTTAGTATTCAACTTTCTTCAGCGAACTAATTAAAATAGTTAACATTATAAAAATAATTCCTAGGAATCGGGCAAGTAAGTTAGGTTGAAACTTCTGAGGTATTTGGCGAACAATTTGTTTTGTATCCCTTTTTTTTAAATATTTTTACGAATTTTTTTTTACAACTCGTTTCCTAGAGGAAATAATTTCTTCTTTAATGATTGTTGTCTTCTTTTTATTTTTACTTTGCAGTTATATAACCCCCGCAAATACAGCCGGTTTCGCCCCTCATTGGGATGACATCGATGCTTTTTTGCTTCAGCTGGAAGGACGAAAACATTGGAAAGTTTATGCACCGATCGACGATAGTGAAATGCTTCCTCGACTACCCAGCGGTTTGCGTCAGCTGTTTTCTAATATTGAAAGGTCTGTAAAATAATTCTATACTTGTTTAGGTAATTTTACGGATGATGATATGACTAATCGCACGCCTGTTTTTGATGATTGGCTGGAACAAGGCGACCTATTGTATATTCCACGAGGTTTTATTCACCAGGTTAGATATACCGAACATATTTCATTCTTATTTTCCGTTCCCCTTATCACTGTGCAGCTTTATTGATTTTTTAAATCTGTTAATTTGCATAATTCCCTCAAGCGATGTATAGTGAATTGATTATCATATTGATAGCTTTTTCCTTCTTTTACTTAGCTGATTTTTATTATGATAGGGTGTCTTGTCATCGTTTTTTGATGGCGAAGTATATTTGTTCAATGTTTAGCATGATATGTTTGTATTGTAATTTAATAAGCCACTAAATCTATAGGGATTCGCAGACAAAGATGTTCATTCGTTGCATCTCACTGTCAGTGTTTGCCGCAATGTCACGTATGCCGATCTTCTGGAACGTGTCGTTCCCCTCGCATTATCTAGTTTTGCCGAGCAGCATGTAAACATCCGCAAATCATTACCAGCTGGTTATTTAGACATGACGGGTGTACTGGAATGTGATTACCCATTGTTTAAAACTGGTGCTTTAAAGTATGTTTCATGAGTTCTGTAATTAATGTTTAATGAAAATGTGATTTTATATTATCAAGAAAGAAGATAAGCTTTGGATAAAATCGACAGATAAATTTTGGCTGCACTCTAATAGTTTAGGATGCGTGATGCCTCAACAAGTAAATATCTCAACTTTCTCCCTGTGAACTTATTGGGAGATTATGTGTTTTGAGATAATATAATGAGCAGAATTTAAGGTTGGATCGCTTCCTTGATGCTATATTTTCAAATTTCTGCAACTATATTAAAGGATTAATTGAATCGGCTGTTGATATGATGGCCAGGGAATTTATGAAGACAGCACTTCCACCTTTGCTCACTAAAGGTAAATTCAGAATTAGTATAGTCTGATATTTTATTTCTTCCATTAATTCGGTATTTTTAATTTTAGGAATTTTTCATAATTTCGCATAAATTACTAAAATAAACTTTTATTCTTGTAATAATAGCTTAGCAATGCTTGCTTCATGTTCAAAATAAAATAATCATGACCTACTTAATGTAAAGTTTGGAAATGAATTATTTTAACTTTCTACGACTGCCGATACTGTCAGTGGACTAAAAGTTATGATTCACAACGTTTAAGTTTGGAATTCTCCTGAATTTTCAATTTACTAATTTTCTATTAAAGAGGAGAAGGATATGACAGTATCGCGCATTGTCGGTTCATCGTTGTATGATGATAAGCAACATATTTTCACGAAAGATACAGCAATCAAACTTTTAAGAAGACATGGTCAAAGGTAACTTCTTAATTGTTTTGAGAGACTTTGGTAGCATTGTTATAAATTTAATTCAGCAAACATCATTGTATGATGGGGTCCGGAAAGGCTTGATTCATCTATTAAATCAATCATTTTTCGGAAGGAAATATGAGCTGCAAAAATTTTTTAACATTATTTCAGATTAATTTATGAGTCGGAAGAACGTTGCTTTATTGTGCATCGGATGGCAAATTCGAGAGTTTATGAAGGAAGGCCAGAAGTTTTGTTTGATATGGATGTGAAAGTAGGGCTTTACTTTTTTCACTGACATGAAGTTGAATTTTAACTTAAGTTTCTTAGATTAAATGAAGTTTGAATTTCAGCTTGCGGAGGGATTTGCAAATTTAATGGACGCATATCCTCAATGGTGTTTGGTATCAGATTTGAAATGTGATACTGTAGTCGACAGCATCAGACTGGCAGAACTTCTTTACAGCAATGGATTACTTATGGCTAAATTTCCGAAAATTGTTTGAATGAAAATGATAGTACAAAGGCAAAAATTTGATTTTTTACTGTATCGAGGCAGCAATTAACATTTATATAGTTATCGATTTTAACAAATTTATCACATCCACACTTTGCAATCAGTTCCTTATTACTCTGTACATAGATTATTAAGCTTCCTTCCCATTTCATGGAGAACTTTTCCCTAATGTTTAGCAGATTGGTTGAATAAAAAGAAAAATTTCTGTCACTTCACAAAGATATTTTGATAACGATAATGAGTTGTTTAGAACCTGTTCTTGTTGTTGTTATTTTTTTAAAATTTCGTCTGTTTATTGTTACTGTTTGAATTGAGTAAGGGAAACTATCATTTTTTGATGACGATGCATTATGTATTATCGATATTAGCAAGGATTCGAAAGTACATTCTATTCACTGAGATGTCACTTTGAGACTTGTCTTAATTCTGAACAAAATTTTATGTTCCAGTTATTATTGATAGAATAAAATTGAAACTTTTTGGGGATAGTACAGATTTAGTTTAATGCCATTTCAAATATTTCTTCCTAATTTAGATTCTTTTTGAAGATCATATGTGTCCCGTCCGCAATGTTCATCAAGTAATTGTTTACGCGGGGATCTTTTGAAGCTTTCTGATTTGTTTCATCGATAGCTGCTGTGTTACGATCTCTTTCGTAACGATGTCGGTTGGCTACGCTTCCATTCCACAAGGCCTGGAAAAATAAAGATATCTAATCCAAGAATCAAATTAAACTCAAAGCTAGGGCGGGAATTCAGGAAATAGAACCATATTTTTACAAATTTTAGGAAACTTACATTATCAATTATGATTACTCCTCCAGGTCGCAATAGTTTAACCGATTGTTCATAATATCGTGGATAATTAATTTTATCAGCATCGATAAATATGAAGTCCCATTTTCCAGCTTCTCCAGAAGCAAGCATTGCATCTGGAACTTGGGAGTTATCTGTTTCAAATCTCTTTGTTTTTAGTAGATTGGAGTCTATTCATTTAAACTATGAGGAAACTAATTTTTAGGAACCTGAAAATTTCTTAAGTTCTATGGATATTTGAACACTAATCATATTAGAGTTGTTAGAAAAATGTTAGGTTTTTCATTTTGCTTAGAAGCGATAGGCCTTTATTTCAGAAATGTACTCGCCTAATTTTTGCGCCGCTGGTCCCACATGTCTCTTGATTTTTGGGTAAATATCTGGTCTAGTGCTAATTAATTCACGACTGATTTGGTCATAACTTTCTGGATAAATATCGATTGTCAGTACTTCGCTATCATTGGACATTGCCAAGGCCCAGGCCACTGCCGATGAACCGGTAAATGTACCTAGAAGATAAAGAATTCGATTTGCTTAATCAAATAAGACACAGCAAAACGAAGTTAGGGAAGAAATCTGAAGCAGTAATGAAAGTTCTTATCTTTGGTAGAAGTTTTTTGAGAAGTTACAAGGTTTTCAAAATAATTTCAAGGATTTGAATTTTTAGGCTGAAAAAAGTCTCATTAGCTCAAAGAATAACAAAGTTTTAATAGCGACCTATGTCGATAGCCTTTTTTGCTTGTATTAATTGTATAAGATTCTGGCCAAGCTGGAGCACTTCCGGAGCCGCAATCATCATTCCGCTCTGCAAGTTTTCCAATGTTCTTTTAATAATAACTCTTTGGATTGGGTCCATTTTAATTGATATCTGAAATACAAGTTTTAGAAAATAAATTATTTGATTCAATCTAGAATCTCAATTATTTATTTAATCAAAAAAAAAAAAAAAAAAAACTGATTCGATTAACGGGCAACACATATGGGATAAAATGACTTCGTTTAGACCATCCAATGTGTTGCTTAAAAACGAAAATTTGATTCAAACTAAAGTAATGAATCAAACAAGTTTATTTTCATATTTTCTACTTTTTACTTTGGTTATTATTAATTTGTTTTGATTTGTTAGGCTTATGATACGAACTGAAAGAGATGTGGAAATGAAAACGTCTTTCCATATATAGATTAATTAAAAATAAATAAAAAAAAACACGAATAACATGTTATCACTTACGTTGACGCAATATTCATGGATGCTATTACTAGGCCATGGAACTATACTCCCAAAGATTAGCACAAAAATGTTGGACAATACTATTAACACACTGACGAACCAGTTCATTATTATGGTATTGATAGGTATGATTAAAAGTTGATCATTTCGGAGGAAGAGTACACCCTTCTTTCAAAGAAGAAATTGAAATAAACAAAAAACTTGATCGATGTTGTCATTTACAATTAATTCTGCACTTCCATTTTATTTAATCATATTTTTACACTTCTTGCAATTGGAAATATTGGTAGAAAGAACAGTATCTGGTAAATGTTACAAATCCGTTTTTTTTTTTTTGAAACTTTTGTTACTCCATAATGAAAAGTCGATTTATCAAAGTTTCGGAAGGATTATAATTATTTAAAAAAAAGCCAATTTTCTGAGAAATATAATAAATATGAATCGATTTAGAAATTTAAATCTTCATAATTCCAATGGCAAATAATATATTGAGTTGAAATATTTATATCAAATATCAAGTCGACATTCTTGACTAGAAATACTTCCTCAGCCATATTTAATTGTAAGATTGGATTTTAATTTATGAGAAAAAAAGTTTACTGTTTGAACTTGTAGATAAAATGCAATGATTAATATCAATTTTACATGCTCATTTCTGTTTCTTTTTTTCTCTTCAATTCATGCTTATTACATAGCATATTGTTTCATTTCAGTAAATGAGAATTATTCTATTCGATCTACTACATTACTCAATCTTGAACGGAATATGCGAACTAGATACTGAGAGTGAAATAGGCAGAATAAATGTGATATTTATCAATAAACGTTATCATTTTATCAATATTTTCATATCATGTACCAAGATCTAATTGGTTCATTCAGTGAGCTTTCATTCATTAGCAAAACACTTAGGTATGAAGAAAATAAGAAATCATAAGCTGATTTAGAATAACAAATATTTACATGAATATGATATAGTGAACAAGTCGGGAGCAATATATTAAGTAAAAAGAAAAAAGTGAGGAGCGATCACATAAAACAACACGCCAAAGCATACAGGAAAGTAAACAAATGAACATGCAAAAAAAAATTCAAACGATCAATCGATTGATTGGTTATTTGATCTGAAAGTGGCCAAGAAGGAAACATGATGATAGATTTAATATATATCTGTATAAATAAAAATGTAAACATTCATTGCTACCAACCTTAAAATCTTCGAAATTCTTCACTGATTGCTTTGAAATATGACACAAACTTGCATTCGAATAGGCGCGTGTTTTTATATAGGTAAATCTACTTTTTTTTATCTGTCACAGATGTGATAGATAAAGTAAGTGGAATGAATTTATTGAGCTGCTTCACTCTACTATTTCATAATACAAATATGGTAGAAAAAACAGTGCATGTACAATAGAAATTTATAACATTTCTCGTTCAAATGAATCATATCCATATCTTATCCTTTAGTCTAATACAAAAGCCTTTGTTCTTTCATCTTCCGATCTTCTAAAGAAGCTTGTGTGGATTGTCTAGAATTGTAAGCATTGTCTCTCATAAAGTGGCATATTTAATAAGTAGCATATTTATATAAATAGCATATTTAAGTCACTGCTTACTATGGATTATCGATTTAGGGAGCCAGTGATTACTCAGTGGTTGCCCACAGATGGTTTATTCAGGCGATACTCAGTGGCTGCTCAATGGTTACTCAGTTAATCACCTTAACAATTACTTAATAATTACTCGCATTTGACAATCAATACTCTCCAATCCAAACCAATTCGAAAGAGTCTATAAATCAAAGGAAAAGAATAACACTACTACAAATTTAGTTTATGCTCATAACAGCGTAAATTCAAGTCGAACATGTCCATAAGCATAAGGAAATATAAGACGTGAAATTTAAATCATTTTCTTTTATACACTTTTATTATAATTCACTTATATAATAATTTACCAATGAATAAAAGTCTAGTGAATTTTTTCAATTAAAATCTAATTTTTTATAATTCTATTTATTTGTTTTCCTCACCTGCATGAAATTTTCAACATATTCTGTCTCACCATGTGTCTCACCATCGCAGACAAAAGTAAATAAGCGAACTAAATTTGTTGACCATGCCTAACTTTCTGCATTGTTCATTTTTTACGTTTCAAATTCTTCATTGATTGATTAGAAATTTTGAAACAACACTGCATTCGAATAGGCACATATTTTCCTATGGATAAAGCGCGTGATTAAGAACTTTCGGAGATTTCAGGTTTTGAACAAACACATTTTTATTTATATAAATAGACTAGCTGGACTCAGCTACACGTTGCTGCATCAAATTGAATCATCTGGGGCTTCTGAGTGATGGTTCTGCAAGACATGACATAAAAAAACATAAAAACATGACATACTCAGTTGTTGTGGTTGCATTATTTTGGAATATCGCAGTTATTCTTGTTGTTATCTCTGATGAACATTTGTTCCTTAATTTAATCTTCTCTTTTCTACATAATCCCATACTCTCAGTTCTAGTGGATAAGTAGAAGGTTGAACATTGTCTCAACTTCTAGCCTGAAGTACCATCCTTAAAAATTTAAAATTGTGTATGTTCGGCAGAGCAGTGATATCTTTATATGATCTTTTAAGAAGATCGCTTATTCATTATACTTACGTTGATAGTGAGATCTGTCTTTAATATCAACGAAACAAGCTGTTAAGACATATCTTTTAAAAGATGTTCCTAAATTCCTTCCCTTTTGAGAAACTGCACGACGATCCTCCCATCACTCAGAGTGCAACCCTCAGAGTCACGGAACTAAATATGACCAAATATTTCACATACATTATTTTAAAAATTCTTTCTTATAAATCTCAAACGACCAATACAACTATCTAGAAAGCTTTGATAGACCAATCTTGAAGATCTAGTCTGATGACTCAAGATCAGATAATCCATTAAATAAACAGTGTTGCTAATACAATATATTCCAAACAAATTTCTAGGCTCCACTTACCCAATATAATTAAAAATATCTATGGTCGTATGGCTACCACATAAAAAAGTTGATCGTCATTTTAATGCGTATAAAATGCATTCATTTTCGATGCAATGAATCATGAATTTGCAAATGAATGACTTAATATTATAACATATACTGCAAAATCTATCAAATCAAATTGTTGCAAAGAATATTATTTTTTCAAATTCCTCCGAAATATACTCACGTGATACATCCAAAGCCTATTCAGATGCACATATTAAATCTGCTTCATTTGATGCACTTCGTTTCATATACATGATATTTTTTCACTAATTAATATTTCATTGCTTTATTTCATAAAATAGTAAAAAAAAAAAAAAAGCAATTAAATAAAATACATACCGGATGACTGAATTAATAAACAATAATATAATCCGAAAAAAAAAAAAAAAGAAAATTCAGATACGAAACTTCATAAGTTAACTTTTACGAATTATTTTATTAAAAGTTCGTTTCTGCTTTTAATCGTATTGTCTTTAGATGCAAACTTAATATAAAAAGGTACAAATTACTGAAATAAAAGGTGATGGTAATATTATTCGAAATATATCATTGTTCAACCAGCAATAACGTAAATGTTGGAAAATGAGATTGAAGATATTCCTTAAAAAAACATCGTAAAAACTAAGTTCCGAAAATTTATCCCAACTCAAACCAATATCAACTGGTGACTTAGTCTTCAGAAATCACAGTATCATTTCTAATTCGATGACCTTTATCATCAAAATCTGAAAGAGGTGATGCATAGGTCGAATTCCAATCTCGCATAAAGATTTTTTCATTCAAATTATAAACTATTTCCGAATTCGGTGTCCGATTACGCTGCTGTATTACTATACTAGCACCTGCTGTATTGGTAAAGTAATCAGCTGACCAGTTTGATGTGCCTAAAAATTAATATTACTTTTGACAACAAATGAGAGAATGCAAATTACTAGCATTACTATAGTACTTAACATCACTGAATTGACTCATACGAATTCTACTTTTTCAAGGTCAACTACTTTGAAGTTGTTCTTCTACTAACATGCATCAAACAAAACTTTTTTGAATTTCTTATGTAACTGCTGCAACATACGAAAATTTGAGATAAAATATGCAATTCTGTCATTTTTCAACAAATGTAATCGTCGATGTTAAAATACATTATTCAAAAAATAGAAATTGAAAAAAATAGCAATAGAGTGGCTGGCTTGTAAATTTTTTAAATTTCAAAAATTAAAAAAATACCAATTAAAGCACTATTATCCGTAACCATATACTTCGCATGATTCACGCGAGCATATGGAATTTTTTCCTGATCACCTACTGTTGGTACTACGAATATACGCACCTCAATAGAACCCACTGTATCTGGTATACAAACCAACTTTCTTTCTGTAAACAAAGAAGGAAAGTATTTTCAAAACTTGCGATGAAAATTTCGACTAAAAAATTCAATATCATCAATCTACAATAACCTAATCTATATTCAGTGACTCAAACATACTTCAAAATAATCTCAATGAAAAATAATTCAGTGCATCATAACTCTGAATTGATCATACACAAAAGTTTTATGATACTTCTGACATAAAACCATTTCATTTAGGATAAGATTCTTGATCTTTCGAATATTCCAGCTTAATGAGTTTCCGGAAATACTCCTCACCTTTTTTGAACTATTCAGTCGTTGAAACGATGAGTTCTCCGGTGAATTTCATGAAGATTATACATTTCGAAATCCATAATTGTTTTTAAAAACTTTACTTTTTGTGTCATACGTCCGTTTGCATGGTAAAGTTGAAGCGATGACTTCCAATGATTTCAAAAAGGCAAATAATGTCGGTCGAGTAGTTTTCCATTTGCTTATTAATAGTTTCACCTTGATACCATTGTATGCGGCTTTTCTCAAAGCATCATCGATAACAGGCCAGTATCTGAAAAAAATAAATGAATAAAAAATTAAAAATAACTTTCTCAATAAATGAAAAAAAAAAAAAAAGGATTCGAACTACATACCTATTGTTTGTTAAATACAGGGTGGCCGGAAAGTAATCCATCACTGATATATGTATAAAGTCTCGAGCAGTACTGATAACTTGCAAAATTGCACTGAGATCATCTACACGACCTTTGGGACAGAAAGTCGGAGGTGCAGACTGCAAAATGAATTCTCATTTTGGAAAAAGAGAAAGCGAAAAACAGATAATCTATTACTAGACTAACAAATATATTTCTTTTCGAATACCAAAATAATCCTTAATTGGAAAAAAAAAATTGATATGTAAGACGGCGAATAAACATGATATGAGTTACTTTAAAGATGTTTGACACTTTCTGCTTGAAATGAAAGATTGGCTACAACACAGAAAAAATTACTGAAATATAAACACCATTTCGTTCACCGTTAAGTTTAGCTAACATCGGATTACTGGCATTATAAGCAGTCGCTAGGTCGTTCGGCCATGACGATGGTAACTTTTTACCTGGTGCACCCATTCTCCAGTAAACATTCATCACTTTCATTAAATCTTCTGCCAAACATTCACAACTAAATACAGCTACACCAAGTTCTTTCACCTTAAAATATAAAGTTCAAACCAATGCAAGAAGTTATAAACTGAATTTCCCTTCGAAGCTGAAAATAAAAATTATCAGAACTCATAAAAATAACATTTAAAAAAAGAAACAAATTTAATCAGCTTCCCGTTATGCTATAATTTTTAAATTGATGGCATCACTACGTGCTTTGATGACTGGACAATGAAAATAGTCCATAAAAATAGTTATATAATTAAATCACCTAATCCATCTGGTTTTAGCTGATTAACATGCAGCTATGTCTTCCCAGTTCATTTGAATTTCAAAAGCACTTCGAAAAAAAAAAAAAAAAAAAAGAATTATAGTTATTTCTGAATTGCTATAAAAATTTAAATGGCCAACTTGTCTTTACTGTTATACCGTAAGTTTCAGTACCTGTGTTAAAGACCGCCAATCAAGATTAGCAGATCCCAAATAAAAGTGCTTTGCATCAACTATCCAAAATTTCGTATGTAATACTCCTGCAAAATTATGAGGTTTAATAAAATGAAGAATCACCCGGAGATATCAGTGCATGATATGCATATGGGTAATCTTAGAGCAAAAGCATGTTAAGCCAACAATTTTATATCATATATTATTTCAATTCAAGATTATGAATTTATGCAGCAAAGCTATGAATGTCTTTTTTTGTTTTTTATTTTTGTATAATTTTTTGTAAAACTGATATTGTAATAATCTGTGCAATTAGATAATTTAATGTTCATCCAAACAAAGATTTTTCATTTGAAATCAAATGTGGCAAATTTCAGTTTATGAACTTACCACTAGGAAACCAATTTGAAAAATTTAAGCTGCGCACTTCAGCCAGACCCTCATTTTCCAATGTTCTGGTTTCATTATTGGTCTGTGCATTTTGAACAATGCGCAATTTAATGCCTTTTTTTGCTGCTCCAATCAATGCATTGTATATATCAGTTCCCTTAATGTAAGAAGATCATCAAAAAATGTAAGTTTGACAAATATATGAAAATCATAACTAATACTTCAAATTAAACTTATAATTCTTCCAGAAATATTGAAAGAACTGAAATCCTCTACACATATTAAAGTAAGTCTTAATTAGAATTGCATATGCTCTGATTAATATGCAAAAAACTTTAAATGTTTAATGAAAGACCGAAGCATGAAAACAAACATTTTGGGTTGATGGACCCCTGTAGGAGCCAGTATTTTCTGAAAGTAAGCTCCAGTAAAAAGATGCAATATCAATCGATTTTTCAGCGGAACTGATCAATCTTTTCCATATTTCAGTTGTTGAAGGAAAATTTGACTGTTCAGGATAAGTCATATTTTCGGGTATTGATTCCACAAAATGAAATCTGAAATTATGCCACTCCATAAAGTACTAGAAACTATTACTGCATAAACTTAACATAAAGTACAATGAGTTATCCTAATTCAGTCATTCAAAACAGTACATCTCTCAGCCATGTTTCATGTCTATGACAGACCAATCCGCATATCAGTAAAGCAAAAAATGCTAATATTTTTTTCGGCTAAACTACAGATCGAGCTTCATTAACTGCCTCGTTAATTTTATTCATCCATTTATAATCATCTAAAATTGGCCCTTCCAAATTCAATTCTTTTAAAGGACTGGAATGAAATTAAAACTAAACTGCACAGTATTCTTAATTAACTTCTATGTATACGTGAGAAAAGCATCACTGCGATACTAAATAATCATTAATCATATTATTTGAAACAATAAGTTTCAGTCAAACAACTATAAGTGTATTATCGAGTCTTTCGTTATCCCAATGCGTTGTCGGGCAGTATTCTTCTTCCTCAGTTATATTCTATGGCAATGAATAGGATATTAATACGTAAAAAGAGAGGAAAAATTAAATGAATAACTAAAGAATTGATGAATAACTAACTCGCAACTCTGCCGGCATGGCCTTCGGACAGAGAGAGGTTCGGATGATGCTGAGGTAGAATTCGCCAATACGCAACATTTTTTTGGTGTAAAAAAGAGAAATACCTGAATGCAGGAGAAATACTTGAATGCAGCACTCAACATCATTGTTTTCAAATTGTGTATAATAAGAAACCTAGAATATTTGAGAAAAAAAAAGGAACTTTAGTGATTTTTAGAGATGAAATGAAAACATACCGCCCTCGGAAGAGCACACATAACAGGTAGTTTCGAGAATGTCGCATTCTTACCGGACAACATTCCAAAAACGTATTGACAAGACTGAGCAACTGACAGTTACTACATGTTCACGTTTATGTTTGGAAATCTTAAGGAGACTAATCTCGTAACCTTACCTTCTTTGAGATGTTGAACAACAGAGAGAACGTATTTGAGGAGAAATAGAGATCGTTCAGATTAGAATGTATGAAAATACAGAGAGGCAGGGTGATGGAATTGATCGTATAAAATGTTACACCCGCCATTATATGATGAAATTAAAGCAGTGGTGAAGAAGGGAGTAGTATGAATATTTAAAGAGAGGATTGATAGAAATTGGAAGAATAATGTGGTAATGAAAAGATAAATAGGGAATTAGGTATTCATGGGGATTGCGGCAGTTATTAAGAAGAAAGTTAAGGCTATTGGCTATGGCTAAATTGATGTTTCGAAAGTATGGCCAAGAAGACAACTGAGATATCAAGATGGGTATGGGCCAGGTCATTGCAAAATTTAGTGAATCAATAAATTTAATGAGATCAATTAGTATAACATTAAGAGAAAAATGCCTTAACAACTGTTAACGTAAACTTTTTTTTAGAGAAGATCTATTCACGTTTGGCCCTGTCCCATAGATTGTTATATCAGCTAGATGATAACAGCTGTTACATCACTCAGTTCGGATGAAAAGATCCGACATACCAGAATCCAAGCAATAGATACATAGGTGATCGAGACAATAGCTACCACGGCGACAATGATTGAAGATCCGTTCTTCATCCCTTTCTATTTCTACATAAAAGTAATTGTATGGAAATGGTTCCATCAAATGTTGTATTTCTGCCTTAACAACTTTAAACATTTCCTTTTTTTTCGTTTTTTTTTCTTTTTTTTTATGCTTGATTTCTTTGAATAAAAGTACTCTACATCTATTACTTGTTTCCTCTCAATGAAAATTTTTTAATTTAAAATTTCTAAAAGTGCAAATTTAATTTATGGAAAGTTTGATTTAACGAAAATTTATTCAGTTTCATTTAAAAAATATTTCCCTTCAAAAGGAATTAGAATTTCTTCCTATTATTTGCAAAAAAAAAAAAAAAAAAAAAGAAATCTATCTCAATCAAAAAATAAAAAATCTGCAAAAAGAATCATTATTATATATTTTTGGAAACATCAACAGATTACTGATTATCAAATTGACTATGAAAATAAAAGTACTAATTTTGGAAAAGAATTAACAAGTCTTTTTGATTAAATAATTTTGTAATTTTTGATAATCACAAGCGATATATATATTTCCAAAAAAAAAAAAAAAAAAAAAAAAAAAAAAAAAATTGCAAAATTATTTAATCATATACAATATATGATTAAATAATTTTGCAAATTTTTTTAAAATAAGTTTATAAATTTTAGTTTTTTTTCTAGATATTTTCACGATATCACACTAGATAAGGCTTTTCTTCGCTATTGATACTGTAATTTTGGCAATTTATATTTGCTCACTAAAAATAAGCATTCCTTTTTTTCGCTACAATGACGAAAGATGTCTTTGGGTGTTGGTTACTTGTTTTTTTTTTTTTTTTTTGATGTTCGCTACAATGGTGAAAGAAAAATAGAATTTGTTGCATTTATCACTTTTATATCAAAAACAGCAGCCAATTCTTTCTGAATTTTTCTCCAAAATATTTTGCCTTCCTTTTCTTAATCAATGAAATAGAAAATAATAGTTGATGAAGATATCGACAAATGCTTGAAATTTCAATACAATGTTCTGTCAATGAATTCAGTTTAATATGAAAATTTATTGAATCTCTTATAAGAATTTCTATTTTTAAAAAAAAAAAAAGTCGACACTACCGAAAAGTTAAAAAAAAAAAAAGTAACTACCATGTCGTTTGGAATCAGTTGTGGACTGACCATTCAACTGATAACGATAGTAAGAGTAAATAATACTAACCAATCACAAAATTCTCTTCCCGACCCAAAACTATCGAATCTTTTACTTGGTAGTTTTTGGTCGGAAAAAGAATGAATGTTTCAGTTAAATTATTTCTGCAACTTAACATATCTTTCAACTATTTGGATTGGTTAGTATTATTGAGCATCTTTAAGTAATACTACATGAAGATGACAATACTGTAATAGATCATATCAATATTACCAATAATAATACATTCTTGAGTAAATAAAATTCTAAGTTGGCTGAAAAGATGAAAAGAAGTAGCAGATGGCCGAGTCTATAATCATATTCGAGAATAATTATGCTAGGCCCATATGTCCAAGACTAACTGTCCTTCAGTCCATCTTTTGATATCATTTATTGCTATACAGCAGCTATAGATTTCGATAATTTGATATATATATCAAATTACCTATATATATATTTGAAATGATCCTAATTTATTTCATACTACACATTAAATAGTTTCTTTTAGCCAAATAGTTTCACTGGAAAATAAATAATTTTATTTATAAAAACAGCATAGCAATGAATCAATAAGCGCAAATCAATAAATGAATGCATCTTTACACCAGCAATACATTAATTTTTAATCTATATAAATAAAAATGTAAAAGCTACCGGTTACTTCGCAATGAACTCCTCAAATTCCCCACCGATTTTTTTCAAAATTTGACATAACTTTGCATTCGAGTCGGCGAGTGCTTTTATATGGACATACTTATTTTGTTTTACGTGTTACGTGCGTGACAACTAAAAGTACGTGAGAGGGCGGATTCTCCTTCTTTCTCCTATCTCTCTAATAGTAAAAATAATAAGCCTTCTTCCTTTTCTCTCATTCTCCTTCTTCCTCCATCTCTCTAATAATAATAATAAAAACCCGCTTACATTTACTTCTCTCATTCCCCTTCTTCCCCCACTTCTCTAACAAAAATTAATAATTAAATAACAATAATAATAATAATAATAATAATAATAATAATAATAATAATAATAATAATAATAATAATAATAATCCGCCTTCCTTTTTTCTCGCATTCTCTCTCTACCTCCCACCTCTCTCTCTCTATTGCTATGCTTATTACATTATGTGGTTTTATCCAAGGAAAGAAGGAAAAAAAAAACGATAGAAAGAATTAAAATGCTTTTTGATTTGGCACATAAATAAAAAAATGTTTGCAGTTGTAACAAATCTGAAAAATAAATTTTAAATACCTGTTAAAATTTGAAATTGGAATTCTCTTTTTAAACAAAAGTTAGCTTAATTTGTTTGAAAAAAGGCATTAATTTAATCTGAAGAAATTTTATTAAAATTAAATCTTAATGTGTTTTAGGATCAATCTTTTTGCTCAGTTAATCTTCTCCGACTTAATTTTGATTTAACTTAATTTGATGTAAATTTAATGTTGAAACATTAACCCATAACTTTCTTCATTTTTCCATAGATTAAATATTCAAATTCATCGGTAGTATTCGTGACTTACAGTTTAATAAAATTGATAATAATTTTTTCTTTTTAAATTTTATTCATATTTATACTTTTATTTGTTTATTTTTATCTATCTATCCATAACTTATGCTTACAAATCGAGAACAAATTTCTCAATCAGTTGGGAATGCCGTCACCGAATCGATCTGCTGCTGCTTCGCTCGATGTAGAATTGCGTCGCGAACAAAATTACAACAGACTGATCTTCTATCACATGTAAAATTAAGTATTCTTAAGCTAATGTTTGAACAAAAAGGCATTTATGATCAAATTATGCAAACTGACAGTTAGGGAGTCGGAGAAATCTTCTCTTTAGATGCGATAGGAGGAATTAGTAAAACGCTCCTAATTAGATTGATCCGCAACAAATTTATCCCAAATTTTAGCTCTTGCATCGTCCGGAATATCTGCAACATTGCTACTAGATGGAAGAACTATTCAGTTCGCTTTGAAATTGCCATTGAGCATGCAATTCATTGAAATGTAATACACTGACATGCAGTATTTTCAAAGCATCCAGTATGGGAAGGGTATTGCAAAAATGCAAACTTATTGTTTGGGATGAATGTACAATGGCGCACATAAAATCGGTCAAGGCTCTTGATCGATCATTGCAAGATTTGCATGGAAATATCAGATCATTTGGTAACGAATTAATATTGCATGCAGGAGATTTAAGGCGAACATTACCTCTAATTCCTCGATCCACAGCACGTATGAAATAAATGATTGCCTGAAATACTCTATTTTGAGGCGAAAGGTAAAGATGTTAGAATTAACTATAAATATACATGTTCAGCTGTAAAACGATCGGTCAACTGGAATATTCTTACATTAATTGATGAAAATTGAGGACGGAAAGGTGAAAATTGGGAACGGAAAGGTTGATCTGACGATAGGACGAATTTCATTGTCCCATAACTTCTGCAATTTAGTAACGTCAAAAGAACAGTTGGTTAAAAAAATATTTCCCGATATTCAAATCAATTATAAGAATCATTATTAGCTGAATGAAAGAACTATTCTTGCGGCCAAGAATTAGGACTTTCGACGAGCTTCACAATATTATTCAGTCTAACATTTAAAGCGAAGCTGTCATATTCAAGTCAGTCGACACTATTGTAGAAGTAGATGAAGCCGTTAATTATGTAACAGAATTTTTGAATTCACGCGATTTGCCAGGAATGCCACCGCACATCCTGCAGTTGAAAATTGGTATGTTAATTATCATATTACGAAATATCAATCAACTGAAAATTTACGACGGCACGCATCTTGCACTGGAAAAATTAATGAGCAATGTTGTAAAGCAACAATCTTGGCAGGACCTTTTGCCATTTCAGTTTAAGAAATTGCAGTTCCCAATTCAATCGGCATTTTTATTCACCATCAACAAAATAAATTTTTGAGTTTAGGGTCAATCTTAGAATTGTGCGGTTTAGATCTAGAGACGGATTGCTTCCCGCATGAAAAATATATGTTGCGTGTTCTAGAGTATACGTTGCTTGTTCTAGGGTCGGCAAACCACACAATCTCTGTATCTATATAGACAATGAAACAACAAAAAATATTGTAAGCCCGCAACTACTGTGAAATTAAACATAACAGATGTGGGCGAAAACTAAAAGATGTTAAATAACGCCATGACAATAATTGTAAACAAGAAATACTAAAGATCAGGTGGTGCGATATAGTTTCAAAGGGACGACAGACATATTTACCACCAAAATGCTCCAATTCACAGACAAACAGCAAAGATGACACAGCAACAGCAACAGTTCAAAGCTGCACAACAGTAGAAATATAGGACATTTCACTTGAACAGCGTTCTTTTCTGTTACTGATAAAGGAAAGAATAACCCAGTGATTAATTTGTCTGGATCTTCTCTGATAATTGTTCGTTACGAAGAAACACTCTTCATCAATCAATAAAACATTTCTCAACAGCATTCATCTCTATTACACAACACACAAAAAACTTTTTCACACTTATTGCTGACCTAGCCTAATCACAATAGCAAGAATCAGTCTCCAATCCAACCAAACCACAAATTAATTACAAAGTATCAGTCTTTTTCCCAACACTAGAAACATGCGCTTTTGAGCTACAGCAACAAAAATTTGTGTGTATAAAAACATGCGCATATTCGAATGCAAAGTTGTGTCAAAATTTCAAAGCAATAGATAAGAACTTTTCGATATCTAAGATTTTGAATTAATATAGATAATGCGCGTGTTTAAGAATTTTCGGAGGTTTAAGATTTTGAACAAACGAACATTGATGTTTTTATGCATATGGATTAGCTGGAACCGGACGTGCGAAATGTGGCTGGCTTCCATAGACTAGCTGGATCGCCACAAAGAGCATGACTGGGTCCAGCTAGTTAAGTAAATAAGAAGTGGCCAAATTGACTTATTAGACGAGTAAGATCAATAATCAATTGTAATTGATAAAAAACGATTGATTCATTAGGAAAACAGGTGAACAAACATGAATTGAACATAGAAAAGGCAATTTTTACTTTATATACTTCTAGTGTCAATTTTTTTTGGCGTTTTTTGTCTTTCTTGGCTCATTCATTCCAAACTGTTTTAATAATGTAGTCCTTTTCAAATCCCCAAGTATAAGGAAACGAAGAATGATGTCTGACGAAATGATTCACAAAGTTCTATAATTTATTTAAATAAATCAATCATTAATACAACCTACCAACAGAATTGTGTGTGTAATGCAGATTTTATTCCGCAAAATAACGACGTAATCTTTTTTAAAGTAGGAAATGAAATACAAAAAAAAAAAAAAAAATTAAGCTAACGATAAATAAGCTAAGATTAAATTGAATTAAATTGGATTTAACAAGATCAAAATGAGCTGAATTAAAGATTGAAATTAAAATGAATCTAATTGGTATCAAATTTCATAATAATTTAATATATCATGCATAATTATAATTTACTGGAATACAATGTTCAATTTCACTTTATTGTTCTTTAAGATATTATTGAAGTTGTTTAGTTGACAGCAAAAAAATTGTTAAATTTTGAAATTTCGGAAAATTTGTATCTTCACCGACATTGTATTAATGCTCTCTCACAAAAGCCAATAATTTATGCCGCAGTTTTCCTTCTAGGAACTAATGTTTCTAACCTGAATATATTGTCAGTTTTTTCACGGAACATGTCAAGTTGTAGAGATCACTGTTGATGTTCGGTAAGTGTTCAATCATTTATTTCAGAAAAAAAAATTTATTTTTCAGTTCACGAAAGCAATTTTTCATTGTCATTGTGGTATCTTGCAGTATCGATTACGAGATTGTTCTGACACTCACAGTTTATAAAAAAAAAATAATCTTACTTATTAGTCAATAGGTCTTGATGTGAGCTAAAAATTCGATAACAATTTACAAAAAAACTCCATCTGAATCTCCTTTATCACTTTATTATAAAGGATATTTTACTAACTTTTGAATTCTTTAACTAGCTTCCAAATAATATGCTCTACATGTTCGAAATATGTGTTCGATCATGCAAACATTACGTTTCATCTTTATAGTGATAATTTTAATAATAATAATAATAATTATAATAATTATACGACTAAAAAAAAAAAAGATCACCTAATCACAGCTGTATTAGGTTTTCAGAAAGATACGTCAAAAGTAATATTTGACGAATAATAAGAACATTACATATTTTTTCAATGATATGAAAATATATGTTAGTTCAATGGATCGGAAAATCTGCATAATCAACAAGTTATGACAATAAACAAACAAATCTTAGCGAATGAACAAATACAAAAATGATTAACGACAAGAGAAAATTAAATTAATTTAATTTCTAATTATGCAACTTATACATTTTCACTACTGATTCTATAACGACTACATTGCTGTATTCGTTACTTTAAATAAAACTTAAATGCATCCATGATAAGTTCAAATATGAAATAATGCATGGTCTCCCACCTTCTTCATCAAAAGTGTTCAGCAAATTGATAGCTAGTTAGATCATGATAGGATATACAAATTTCAGTATTTAACTGTTTATTGCAATAATTTCATAATTTTTTCACTTATTGGATGAAAGTAAATTAAAAATTTAATTCTAAAAGTTAAGAAACGAATGCCTAAATGCATTTTGCAGATTTATTATAGATGCAAAGAATTTGCGCTTAAAATTATTTTTGTCTATTTATTTTACTTGTACTTTTTTAAAACAACAAACTGATTAAATTATTTTTTTAAACAATTAGTCACGAATAATTATAAACTTCTATATCGTTCAAATAGAATATTTGGATACAGCATCATTCATTAAAGATTCCTCGTTCAGGAAATCGGTTTCCCATTGCTAGCTATATGTATACCATCTTTATCATCCCACAGCAAAAGAGCCTCATTGGGCAACTGTGGATGAGCTATCCGGAATGCACCTTGTCGTGGTTTACTTTGATTTAACGATAAGTGCCTCAAGAGTTCGTCAATGTCAATATGTTCCGAGCCCACACAAAGATTCAGAATCCAATGCGTATTGGTTTGTTTCCATTTCTAAAATTCACGAATATGAAAACTTTGAAAATTTCAATCTTTGAAGTTCATAAAATTTATTGAAAGTATAGAAAACTATGAATTATTTTGTATACAATAAATGAATAATTTCATATGGGTTTGCAACAGTAGACATAGAAAGGTAAAGATAGAAAAAATCACGTATAATTGATATATAAGTATTTTTCAATGGAATATAGTAATTTAACTTAAGGCCGAAGTTAAACTTCAAGCAACTAAATTTCAGTTATTTTCAATAATTGATAGATGCAACGTAAAAACTTTCCTTTCCAAAGAAAAATCTAAATTACTAACATCAATGGCTCGGCATATTCCATTTGTGGTGATTGAACTATTATCTATTCGGAGCACCGTTTCTTCCAAACATTTCGTAACTTTGCCTTCAAGAAAATCAGCCAGGAATTCATCATCGCCAATGGTTGTTGGAGGTGTAACAGCAAAAATACTCAAAAAACTAAGGCCAAGAAATTTAGAAAGGAACTCCCGAGAACTATTTATATGTCCATGATTACCGCGCAGCCAAATGAGTGATAAGTTCTGACATTCAATCAATTGAAGCAACTGGTGGAACCTGAAATTTATTGGAATTAAACTTAAATCGAAAATTGAATATTTCATTCTCGTTTGAAAATAGTTTTGGGCTCAATATTTCTTGAATAGATTGCCTTTATTAATTTGCTTGTGACAATAATAATAACAATATTCCATTGGCATCTAATTGTAAATTAAATGATGTGATGATTCCGTCATTAACTTAAACTAGTCATTAATTTGATAACTTTATATCGGCAAAAAGTATCGAATCTAAATTCAAAAATATGTTCTTTTTTTTGTCACTTGTTATTTAAGCTACAGTAATTATTCTCGATAAATTTAGCTAAGTTGGAAGAAAAATTCTAAAAAAAAATGATCACTTTACGAAAACCGCTTATTTTCTTAGAAGTGAAAAGAACCGAAAAGTATTCATTCCAGTTAAAACTTTAAATAGTTTAACAAAAAAAAAAAGAGACTAACTTTTTTGGAGACACATAATTTAGCTTGCACATGCTTATTTCCACTTTTTTACACCGTATTTTACATGTTTCAAAAGCTTCTAGAAGGCGATCTACGAAACGATCCGTAAATCGCATGTCAGTCAATCTCAAGAAATGAATATCCGCTTCGCGGAAATATTTCGCTATTCGTTCGCATAGTAACTGTGACGGTGTATGCTCACGTCGCTTTCGTTCATCGTGATCCTGCAGGCTTGAACAAATTGAACAGAACTATTTTATTTCAATAATTTAAACAATAAGCAATTGAGAAAATGTATATTGTGATTTTTTTATATACGAACATAATAACGGTGAATTCAAAGCAAACAGACGCTGGACATCATCGTCTCACTTAAAAGTAATTTACATCTTATTTCCGTTCTGCATATTGCTGCGGACTGACAGACGAAATATTTTTATTAATTCATACGACTTTAAAAATATATATAAATGATTTATATCATTGCAATTAGACACTTAATAGTCAACAAATATCTCGTAAAATAACATTTCGGTGGATAGAAGAAATATCGCAATCGCTACATTATATAATTCTAAACAATTCTCTTTTCTTATTTTTAGCAACGAAATTGAATTTCTTTTTAATAAATGTATAATTTTTTAAAATATTATAATATATATATATATATATATATATGTTGTCAAATTACATTTTGCCATATTATAAATTTTCATATTACATTTTGCTTTTTTCATTCCTATTTATCAGAAATTTCTTTTGCTAATTCTTAGTCAATAAAGTTTCAGTAATCTTAACAAATGTCAGAAATTGTCGATTCTGATTCTTAGGAAAAAGACATCAACAGAATTCCTTCTATTCACGATTCACAACGAATATGGTTAGCATATAATATGTGACACAATGATGTCAAATGAACTTAATATTTGCTTATTTCTTTTTTAAGTACAAATTAGTCCTGCAAATTACATAAATATCAAAGACGGCAACTATGAATGCTTTTGCATCATTAATAATTGCATCGGTTTGCCGCGATATTGTCAGAAGGAAATGCCACAAGACCAAATTTCTTTGAAAGATTTTTGAGAAAAACCGAATCATTTGGTAAAAAAAAAAAAAAAAAAAAAGAAAAAAAAACAAACAAAAGCTTAAATTACTCACCTCCGTATGCCAATTACTGTCATTTGGCAAATTCGGTACTAAGACAGGCAGATAAGAATTAGATGGAGAATTGTGCCCCATATAAATGAGCAAATGAGGTAATTTTGCTGCAGATTGTTGCAACTGTTGTTGCTGTTCGTTCTCATCATGCTGTTCTTGCTGCTGTCTCTCGTTATTACCAAGCATTGTTGAAATCCTCGTACATCGCCGTTTTCCTAGGCCAATTGATGGACGACTTGTAATATGCTCGCAAAATGTCCAACTTTTCAATAAATTTGAGCAACTGGAAAAATTTTTTGATTTTCAGAACTTTAAATTTCGATATAATAGTTTAAAGTGCTCCTCAAGAAAATACCTTGATCAATTTCTTCTTTTCAAAGATTTCAATTTCTTGCCTTATTTTTCCTAAAGCCTAGCATTTGTGATAGGCAGAAGAAATATTAATATATTTGTGTATATAATTTTAAGTATATCATAATAATCGGTTAAATAAAAATTTAGCTTATTATGCTAAGTAAATTAATAATACAACAATACAAACCTAGTTGCCAGTACAGTAATCAATTATAATTTTTGATTAAACATTCAGCACTTTCTTTCTCATTATTTCTATTAAAGTTTGCAAACTTTAGATTTAGATTGTTTGCAAACTTTGAATTTAGATCATATATGAAATTAATGCAGCGCAGTACTCTTCGCAATAAAAATTTCATTCATTCCAGGAAAAATTATTTTTTGATTGAAAAATTGAAGTCATTGCTTTTATATTAACTTCATCTATCATGTGAATCCACATTAAGCAGCTGTTTAAGAATATTGTAAGGTAGTTATATGCTATTGTTAACATTACCTCGTACTTTCAGCTACCGCTCGATCTATTTAACCATTCACACAATTAAAATTGGTGCAATTGCTTCGAGAGACTATAAATTATTTTTGTCCAACACCACTTAATCCCTTATATCATACTATTTCTACAATTCTTTAGCATTTATACATAATTTGCTGTAAGACATTAATTATCAAAATGCCACCTAAACTAATCATTAGCAATTTATCCCACACATCTGTGAACAATGGAAATTAAATTGACATTATTCGTTGTAAATCTTAAGTTGACTTAGAAAATATCTTTTGATAAATTACGAGGAACAATGAAATTCATTGCATGCAAAGTTGTAACAGATGAAGAGCAATATCATTGATTTGTTGAATTTTTGATATCCTAACTACAAATACCTGATGTGAATCATTGCCCTAAAAATATAAGGCTACATGAGAAAAATTAACTACTGCTAAGTTCACATCTTTTTACTTTAACCGCTAGAATTTTTTTGGAATATTTGTTTTGACACAATTAGATTTTTACATTCCTTCCACTTTATAATGAAGTCCCAGATTTGTTGTTTTTCGAGTTTGATTTACTTTGAATAATGCTAATACTCTCTACTACTTAATTCAATTTTTCTACCTGATTTCAGAGCCTAAGTTGAAAAGCAAAGATTACGATATAGCACATTACAATATTCAGAGATCTAAAAACCATGCCTTCATAACAAAAACGATGCCTTCTTAATGTAATTTGAAGTTCTATTTTTGCATTACTCTCTAATGCATGAAACTTAACATAAAATATACTTTAAGGTTAGGATGAATCGGGATTTGTATTCTCGAAGTTCGAGCATCTGTACGAGATGTTTTCTGAGCGAGTGGATATTCCGATCGATCATTTCTTTCCATCTTTTGCATACAAGTCGGCAATTATCAATATCGCATCGTGGTAAATGCTTCAGAATATGTAAATGTATTTCAGGAGGTAACGACGATATAGCAAATGCTGCTTCAGCTTCCTCATCATCCTGTTTCATGAGATATTCATGAATTGGTGATTAAATTTATGAATTGACTTTTTTTTCGGTTGAGTTTTTTAATTTGCGAGGTTGAAACTCTATAGTTCTTCTTTAGATCTCGAACCTACGTAATTTCGCTAATATCATTAGGAATTTTGTAGCTATCAATTAGAAACTGATTCATACATAGAAGCATCTTCAGAATTTCTTTAGTTGTGAGAAGAGTAAATTTAGCAATAGGTTTATTAAAAAGATTCTTAGTCGGCGCTCTCTGTGGAGTTTTGTTTGTTTGTTTGCGCAAGGTATCCTACCTGTACATACCTGGTGATAGTTAACTGAGGCTGAAGATGCACTTCGGCTTATGTAACATGACCCCAGATGAAGAGTGGTCGAGGTTGCTGCCTTAACCAATGCTTGCGAAGCCTGCATAATTGGTGTGGTCGAAGATGATGAAATGGCCACTGTGGAAGCATATGATGTTGATGGTAACTAAAAAAAAAAAATTAAATGACTGAAAGTAAATCTCTTGATTTATTAAATCATTATTTGGAAATATTAAAATAGATTTGTTAATTACAATAGAAAATAGCCATCTTATTTCAAGAAATACATTTTTCCTTCGGATATTACATAAATACTTACTTCCGGAATGGAAAAACTTCAAAATTCTGTACTTTTTGCTTTGACGCTAATGAAAAGTCAAAATATGCCAGATTTAATTATTACTCTCTACTTCGTCGCCTCAGAGTATACTACTGCCATTCTAGTTTGTTTCATTTTAAACTTACACAAAATTTTATTATTGCCAAATTAACCTAACTAAGTTCGTAAATTATTGATTTTTCATGTATTGAACTTTTGTTTCCAGTTCTGCATCATTTTTCAGTAATTTATAATTGATAACTTTTTGAGATTTATGCAAGAAAAAGCCATAAATTGTTCATACTATGGCTGACCTTCTTGGATTTAGCCTTTGAGTAACAAAAAAAATTTCTTAATATAGGACATAGCGTAGAGAAGCTAAATAAATTCAAAATGATGTAAATGAAATAGCTGTAAATATAGTTTGAGTATCCGCGGTTTTCAGCTGTTAATTTACAAATAAATTTTATTAGCTGAAATCCTGACAGCCAAAGATAGACATACGAAGTAGGCGTAAATAAGAAGTTGCTTCTGGATTAAATAGGAATTGAGAAAGATTTTTCTTCAAAATTATTTGATATTCGAAGAGGGAAAAGTTGGATGACTTTCAAAATTAGCTCGAAAAATTTAAAAAAGTAGGCTCAGAATAGTAAACATGTTAATTCACAACTAACCAATAAAATTGACAATCCAGAAATATTTGGAGAAAAAACAAGGAAGTTGGCGGTGTTGTTAATTGAATTTTAAAGTTAAATTTAATGAAGTCTTCACAGAACTTTAAAACTTAAACATAAAGGAGAATGAATTTCATAATTATTGCGAAATTTTTCTATCCGAAAAAATAAAAAACAAAAGCAAAAAAGGAATTGTACCTGCTCAGCGCAAACGTCGGCTGCCATCTGAATTTGAAGTCAAAGCATTCACATGAACTATCAGCAATAGCTCTTGACTGTATGCTTGGTAAATAGAGAAGCAGAAGGTGGAGAATTAAACAGTGTGAAATTTCGACGATAATATAGCTGGAGCGATGGTGGTGATGTTGATAGAGTGGTTGGGAAAGATAAATTATGGATTTTATTTTTCTGTTACTAAATAAACAACCAAACAATAATTTGATGCTTCTTCAATTCTTGGAAAAAGATATGTAGACCTGAAAAGAAAGTTTTATTATCGATGGAAAATTTTTACAATACAACGAAACTCATTGCAAATATACATATATGATCTATGATCACGTAGATTCATTGTTATAAAAATTGATTCAAAATTCACAAAATATAACAAATTCCGATGTTATTATGGCTATAACAGTTGATAGTTTAAGTTGAAGCATAAAAGCGCCACAAGATCAATACGATAAAGTTACTATATAAAAGTATGAGATTATTGATTTGCGTCAAATGAAATAAAATTAATTGAAAACAAATAGAAAGGAACAAAAATTATATCGTTTCGCATGAAAAGTCTCAAATTAAATGGATGAATCGACTTAAATTCTTCATAAAGCTTCTCATTCAAATTGCACAATTTACGATGCGTCCGAAAAACGAAATTCTTTCTTTTTCTCTTTCCCGGATGCATTCACAACTGCCAATTGGATGACGATTTTATGACAATCAGAAAATAACATACCGTTTCCAGTAGGAGAAATACGTACACACACACTCATCGCAATGAGAAAGATGCGATTCTCGTGGGGTACGGTATGAAATGAGCTCGTAATGCTAGAATTACCACCGCAATTCTGCAACAAATTAAAATTGGCATTGAAAATGAATTGGACAAGATGGAATCAATAGATGTGTGCTACAGGCTATGAACATATAGCTCTCTGTAGACAACTGAATTCTACGTTGATTGATTGCTAGTCATCATCGAATGATTAGCAAAGGCCTATGTAATGTCGTTGAAAACAATCATTTAAGAAAATTTCAAGACGAAAAACCTGAGAAGAAATCCCTATAGCGCCGGAAAATCTAGACATGTTGGAATGGAATATTCAACGACAATAAAACAACAAATTCTAACTAATTGATCTACATCTAATGACATGTGAAAAAAAAATGATGTTTGTACAATTTATTTTACAACATTTGCACACTTTACAGGCACTATTTAGAAGAAGTACAGCTGTTCTTCTGTCTTTTCCAAAACGGAAAAGTTTACAATTTTTTTTATAAAATCAATGAAAAATAATATATTGCTATAGAAGTTACAGAAACATTAGAAGCCAAATAGTCATAACTTGTGCTATGAATGGAACCAATAATATTGTGAATGGATAGCTTGGGGATGTTAAATTTTTAAAAAAATTATTGAATGTAGTTTGAAATTCAATTAAAAACTTGTGTACGATAAATGAAAGATTATTCAATAGTATAGAGATTGTGAAACCTTAACCTTAATCGAAATTGTTGGAGAAAAGATATCATGATTAAATACTGATTGACCCCAATGACCTCATATATCAAAAGTTTAATTGCAGCTTAATTAAAAAGAGTTTGTATGCCCTTTTAAGGACCCAAGATTGAAAATGCCCCACTGAAGTTTGTAAAAATCACAATTATAAAGTACATGACGTTTGATCTAACCAGGCACAGGCTTGCATGTTCGACGAACAATTTAAATATCTCTATTAATATTAATGAAATCAATTCTTTTCTCATCAAACTATTGTTTTAGTTTTTAAAGAAGATCCAAGTGGATAAATAAAATTTCCCAAATGATTCGGTTAATAAATCATTTTCACAGCCGGATGTGAATGGTAAAGGATTAGTAAGATGACCTTTGTTGGCTTTACTATATTAATTAATGTCATCTTATATAAAATGTCATTGTAATCAGCTTAAGTATATATGCTCTTTCCATCATTTACAATGGTTGTAGTTTGTTCAGAAAAATTCAAATTTCTCATATTTCGAATCCAGATTTAAATTTGAGCTCAAATCTTGATTCTTTTTATTGTAATATTTAAATGACTATCATCCAAAAAATATTCGGAAGCAGTCTCGTCAGCAAATTCCCGACAAAAAACAAAATTTTCCGTCATTTGTCCGTTATATATGTAATCATTATTCAAAATTTTCTCGTGTTTTGCGATATGCCTTAAATAATGCTACTTCCAAAAAATGTCAACCTTATTACTTGACATATGCAACCTGATCTTTCATTAAAAATAGAAATTGTATTCAAATTCAATTGTGACACCAAAAATTAGATTATATAAAATGCTACAGCAATTCCCTGGATCGATTTCAATGAGGATATTTTAGTTCATAGAAATTTATTTGCATAAATTACGATATTTTGACTGACAATATGAACTTGATGCAAATGGGGAACGAAAGGAGTTGGAATTAGAAAGATAGCGAAAGATATAACAACTTGTATATGTAATTATACCCCGTTATTTATTTCTTGTAGCCTATCAAATGAACAAAACATGCCTGCTTATCTGTTAACTGTTATCAATGGACATATTTTTATCAAACAATTTTCCCGAAAAAATTTTAAATTTGCCAAGCCTAATAAATAATACAATATCGTTCCGAAAGTGTTAAATGTGTTTTCCTCATTGTTCATCACCATCATAGTCAAACAAGATTATACGATAGTACAAGAACAGCATTTTTTATTATGCTAAGTCTTGAATTAAGGTGACCTTTATTAGTCAGTTACCCAGAAAAACAAAGCGTAGATTGCAGCTTTTGCATTATTCACTTCAGTCTATTTGCTTGCTAGGGTTTTAATGTGATTCATGCTTTGCAGCAAGGCCAGAACGCGAATATGTAGGAAGAAAAATATGATTAAAAAGTGAACCAAACTTCCAAAAAAAAAAGGAGCTATTGCATTATTGACTACAGGTGAAAGAAACATCAACAGAATATAAATATAATCAACAGAATATACTAAAAACTTATCACGACTAAAAGTGCTATGCTCTAACGGGAAACATGATAAATCATCTAATTCAGTGATTCGTCGGACAATAAAAAGGAATTAAGAACTCAAAAACATGCGAAACACCTGTGGATGTCAAATTAAAGCTATTCACAAATAATTAATATTAAACTAATTGATTCGAATCAGGATGTGACTTGCAATTCGGTACCATATTTTTCTTGATAAGAAAACTTTTGCCAGTTTATGTTCTACCGAAAGTCTCTAAATTTTTCAGGATGCATTAATTTGAATGTAGTTAACTGCATTTTCAAGTAAACTATACCTATCTAGAGCAAAATAAACAGAAACCTTAATCTTGTTCCTTTATGAGATACATGTAATGATCTCAATATTGGCCAAGTAACAGCCAGATTCAGGAGAAGTTAATTAAGCAAATGAAATAAATTCGAAATTCTAAATGAATTCAGAATCCTAAATGAATATAGTAGGAAGTCGTGAAGATGCCAAGATGCAGGTTCTCAATTCCTACAGCTAAATATTGAGCAAGAACAAGTTTTCCAAATATCCGTACATATACACACAACGCACACACACACATACACATGTATAATTCGTCAGCATCGTCAGAAGTAGCTGATAGATGCTCCGCCTTGCCTCACTGAAACAATCCAATGGACGAGAAAGTTGATGAAGTGAAAGGAGGAGTTTGACAGGTTTCTTCTTCACCAGGTAAACAGGCTTCTTTCCCTCATCCGTACATCTGAAGTTAGCTGGAGAAGGTGATGGGAATTGTTTGAGATTGACTTGATCAATGGAGTTTAATTTCATCGAGTAAACTTGCAAGTTTGAATTCTTGACTCTTTTTAAATTTATTTGATGATTTTAAGTCGTCCAATAAATATTGCTCATTGCAAACAATTAATTGTAACAGCCATGATTATAATTCCTTTCATTTTAAATTCTAATTGTCCATTGCTATGCTTTTTTCTTTTGAAAAAAGCAGGATTTATTTCATTTATTCCGAAGAATCATTTAATTTATTTAAGTTAAAATTAATCCCTAATTAATATAACAGTTTATTCAATTGAAATATTATTTCGAACTTTGAAACGATAGAGTGAAGATTTTTTAGGATGACCTAGTTTTCGAGAAAAATCAAAGACATGATTTCAATATCTTCTCTTGACATTTTATGATGAATATTGATGATATTTTTCAATAACAGAAGCAGAACACTGATGTCTTAGTATCATTCTAACTTACTATTTTAAGGTTCATACTTACCTGCTATCTGTATAATCTACAACTTTTAGCAATATTTCGACTTTTAAATTATGTTAATCGATGTAACCACAAAAAGATATGGGAAAAAGTAGTAAAATGCCAGAAAGAGTACATCTTTGTGTCATCAAATCGTCTTATCATGTAGGTAAACATGCGTATAAGTGATGGATAAGTAGAAATATCCGATTTATTAATACGTCTTGTGACAGTTATTTCTGCAATCTCAATCGAAGTCTTTCTGCATAATAGTCATCAATTAGCTTTGCCATGCTGATCTTCTGTCACTTTTAATATATTTTCAAAGCTTCTGAAACCTTGAAATAAATATATTTTCAAAGCTTCTGAAGCCTTGAAATAAATCCTGTCATCTAAAATCCTCTACAATGAACTAATTACAGAAGCTTCGTGAGAAAATAACGTAATTGAAGTAAGTATGAATTAATACATTTAATGGAATAAAAATATGCAGTATGAATAAGAAATTTTTTTTTTTTTTCAATTTTACAACGAACTAGATGGTCTCTATTTGACTGTTCAATAATCGATTAATAACTAATGTATCTTGTATTAACTGTTTTGTGTTTCTTAAAGAAATTTTATTTCCGAAGAAAATTTTGGAAGATTGAAAATTCCTCGAGAGAAAACGGAAAAAACGAAATTCTTGATAGCTACATTTCATCATATGTTGACGAGTCCGTAACAGTAGAAATATCAATGCATACAAAACTCAGTTAATTTTAGAACGGCTCATCTGATTGGAATTTTGGGATCGATATGATTTCTTAAATTTCATTCATGTATGAAGTGGGAAATATTTTGAGCCTGATAACTTTATATAAGTGAGTAGAAAAGAGTAAATGCGTTAAGAAAAAGAGCCCAGAGTGAATGTAACAGATGTACAAACAATAATCTCACCTTTTCAATACTAACACTTCTTTGTTGATTTTTGAAAAATTCACTGTGTATTTATAACAAAATTTTGTTTTTACCAAGAAAGGAATAAATTGTTGTCAACTTTTCATTATCAAAAAGTAAGTATTATGTAAAAAATATTTGGAAAGATCTCTTCATAAGTGAGTCTTGCAGCATAGGCTCAAAAAATTCCAAGCAAAAGGACTGGCATTCAGAAGGAGTAAATATAAACAACTGTTGACAACTTACTAAATATGTGATCATATTAAATGAGTTCAAGATCTGCAGTTCCATGCAGAATGTTTACTGTGTAATCAAAGTTTGGTACATGAAAATTTCCTATTCGTGCACGAGTAAATCCAAAATTCCACACATGATGTTCGAGGTTGTGATTTTGTTTGTTAGATGTTTAGATCAAATGGTAGCAACAACTTCGCCATCAATTATATATGTGCATTGATCAAAATACCGGAACGACAGTATCATCATTTAAATTTTTTTCAAAAATAGAAAATTAATTTCAGATTCTTGGAATGTGTCAGTTTCCGCAATCTTCAAAAATTTCCTGAAATATTTTATCTTTCTGGAATTTTTTTCATCAAAATATTTGTAGAAAAAAAGACCCAAGTCTAAAAGATATGCGGCGTCATATCAAACGGAATATCCAGCTAGTGGTTCATAACATGTGGGGCGAAAAAAAAAGTATCTCTGTGAGAAGAATGATGCAAAATGCTTCGAGTATGATAGAAAAAAAAAATGTATACTTTTTCTTTGGTTCTAATCACTTTTTTTTCATGTTTCGGCACAAGTCGCGCTATATTTGTGTGAATTGTTTAAAAGAAAGTT
This sequence comes from Onchocerca flexuosa, assembly GCA_002249935.1. Lineage (NCBI taxonomy): Eukaryota > Metazoa > Nematoda > Chromadorea > Rhabditida > Onchocercidae > Onchocerca > Onchocerca flexuosa. The sequence goes on from KZ271538.1 coordinate 157,502, forward strand.
GATGTGATGGGCCAGAAAAAAAAAAAAAAAAAAACGGTAAGTTCTTTTTCTCACCGTATTACAGTCCCTTTTCATCAGTCATAAAATCCCGAATTTCCCGAAATTCACCAATTTTTTTTCTTATCCAATTCTTCCTTGACTGCTAAATTAAGGTGGTAATTTGGTTCACAAATTGTTTTCACTTCAATAAATGACTTTTTGATGCATGCGACTCAACAACGACAGAAATGACAAATGACAATTATTTGGAAGAATATACGGTGCCGGACCCTTTCATAACGCTCTTTTGAAAAGTACTACTCACATTTACAACCATCTACAAATGAGGGTTTCACGCTATTTTAAATTTAAACTATATAATTTGCATTAATTTCACATTTTTAGTTCGATTTTTTCTTTAGAAATCTCTCCAAGCACCTAGTTACCATCAAATGAAAGATCATCGTGTAGAGAATAATCGAAAGGAATAAAATGAACATAAATAGGAAAATTAAAAATATGAATAAATATGAATAAATTAATTTGTTCCTCAAATTAAACCAAAAAAGAACTTGCAATATGTTCATGTTTTAATGAAATCAAGAAGAAGGTCAAATCTTAGAATAACAATAAATATGAAAAAGTCTGAGATAGGGGACAGTATATAGCGGTATATTGTCAATATATTGGAGCCAAGATGGCATTCATCATTTCGGTTCGAAACAGCTTTGCACAATGCAACTAAAACATTAATCTTTCCGATATTCGATTTTATCCGTTTTTAATCGCAGATTAGAAATGAATGTCGAAAATGGCTCCATTTTTCTAGTATATATTTATTTAATTTTGGTATTTTCATTGCCAATGTCAGCAAATTTTAGCGCAAGTAATATTTGGGATAAAAAACACCGTGTATCTAATCAATTATAATTTTGAAATATCTGAAATATGAAACATTCTTTCCAATCATAGATGAAAGAAAATTTTCAAGCAAAATTAAATATTTCAGTTTAATCTATAAATGTTAAATATGAAGAATTGCCAACTGCCTTTCTCGAGTGTTTGTTTCAAACTGTCATTTTAGTATGTGCGATGTATTTTGAATAATCCAGATTATTTTAATGCCTATATTTGTTAAAATTGATTATTTGAAATTGGAAAAGATGGAAATTCAAGAATTCCAGCATAAATTTACTCCAGAAAAACAGTGGTGGCGCTAAAAGAAACTTCTGTTTTTTCTCACAAAGTCATCTCGTTTGTCGTGTAAATTGTCAGCCCTATAATTAAGATCATATAAATCACCTACTCGAACTAGGCTTAACGCTAAGATGTCACTGATGTGCCAAAGTGTCGAAAGTGTCGATCAATTCATCGAACAAAAGTTTATGATATTTTTCCGTGAAGAATTTCATCCTATAATCATTATTAAAAAAAATTTTCTGTGAATTAAGTTTATTTTACTGACATAAACAAATTCCTTTATAATCTAGAAATGACAAAGAGATTTTATCAGTAAAACTTTTGACAAAAAACGTGTCATTTTCGGGAATCTCACGCAGTCGCATCACATAGACTGCAGAAAAATTATTAAGGTAGTGGAAGGGAATTTTCATTAAATATCTGCAAAAAAGTAAAAACTGCTAATGACTGGAAGTAAAACAAAAGACAGATTATCGTGCAGAAAAGAACCAATAGACATCATAAATTACTGTCTAATTTGGTGGTAAAAAAGTGCGAAAGAAAATGATGAAGGTTCCAGGGAGCAACTGTCCGAATGAGATGAAATATAAAAATGCATTTTAACTAAAATTTTTTCAAACTAAGCCAAATTTAAGTTTAACTTCGAAATGGAAATTCTCATTTGAAAATATTTCACATCTCTCGTCACATAGATCAACCGAAAAAGTGATCGATTGTGATGGGAATGGATGAGCTATGAGGCGTAAAAAAACCAATTTCACATTTAAATCGAAGATTGCTCTTATTGGAAATAGAAGAAGGATGAATTGAATGAATAGAATTATTTCAGCAATCTATAGATATCAAAAGGTATATGTACCAACTAATAATACCTCCTATCTACCTTGATAACAAGTTGGTTGAATGGGACAAATTGTCGTCGGCCTGATTCGTTCCAAACGACATTTATTGCGCTTACTTTTTCACATATCTTTCATATTTCCTTCCTCTTCTTTTCCTCTTCCCATTCTTCATCATTTCCTACAAATGCTGTGAAAATGTAAATTTGTTGAGAGAGGACGAAGAGAGGGAAGGCCAAAGAGGATGACGATGAGAATCGATTCTTGTTCAGAAGGGAATGAATGAATGTATGAATGTCTTCAATAACATTATTTATCCGGCAGTTGTTCGACGCGATGTCATCTTAACGAGACATGTATAATATGTTAGGACATGTTAATTAACTTTTTCTTTTTTTATTTCAAAATTTTCATTTACATTATCTATTTTTCTTTCTCTGCTTGAGAATAAATCCTAATAATTATTTCTCCGTATTTTCCATCTTTTTAAAATGACTGCCATCTTCACTGGATATAGTATCTTCTGAAAGGTCAAGAAATGAAATGAAAGCCATTAGATTACCAAGCAGACAAAACAACCACCAGATCGTTGAAGATAAAATTAGCTTCAATTTGATGTTATTCTTTCTCCTCCCTTCCTTCCTGCTTCCTTACTACACATTTTTTTGAAATTTGATAACTGTAAAGCTATATTTTAAAGCAGTCTGGAAGCAAATTTTTATGTTTTACGAAATTAACTTATATATATATATATATATATATATATATATATATAAGTGTAAAGGAAATAGTTATCTCCCTCTCATACCTCATAAATTCCAAGTTGGGTTAATGGATTTTATTAAATCAGCAATATCAGTAGTTAGACGAATAGCCTATTTTCAGATCTATGCTCTTTCACTTGCCTGTCTCATTACCTTTGACTATTTGATCCTTCAATTTATTTTTTGCACAAATGTCTATATTGAAATGAAAAAAAGAAAAAAATTATTTTTGCTAAAAAAAAGTAATATTTTGTGGGAGTTGTGGAATCTAAATCTATCTGCTTGTAGTATATATATATATGTATATATATATATATATATATATATATACTGATTTTTTAAAATATTAAGCATTATTGTATCAAAGATTTTTATGAATATTAAAAATTAATTTGAAAATTTTGATATTCAAAAAATTCTTGCTAGTTAATTTAATGTGATAATCTATTCTTCCTTAATTTCCATATCGGTATTATTGTTGCAATTGTTATATTTATCGAACTATTCGAAATTTTAGGCCGCTCTCATCTTTCGAATTTCGTAAGGTTTTAAAGCTAATCTTTAAAGTAACTTTACTCACTTAAAATTATTGTCATTGTTACTGCCGTAGTCATCGATACTTATTATTTTCTTTAACATTGAAGTAACTGCGTAAGCCATTGTTGTCTCGTTAAGATTATTATTGTTATTTTTATCATCCTGATAAGATTGCTCATAGTTCAGATTATAAAATTAAGAAAAAGTGATAAAGGAATACACAATTATATCGCATTAATTGCCGTCAATGATGCCAGACTTGCTTGAATGATTTTCCGCACATCTTAGCAAGAATTCTTGTCTTGTTTATATTCCCATAAACAAATTGACTAAAAAAAAAAAACTTGCAATTCTTCCTTTCTTTGAAACTACTAAATTGGAAAAATTTAGAAATAACTATTCTAAATGCAAGTTGAAATTTTTCATAATATTCTTGCAAGAAATAAATAATTAATTAATACTTCAATGTATTTGATAAGAATTTCAATAAATTTAATGGTGATTTTGATTGAAATAAATTTAAACAAAACGAAATTTAATGAATCGCATTAAACTGAATGGCACTGAATTAAATTGAGCCATATTAATCGTATTTATGCTCATATTTTCTTATTTTCGGAAGCCAATTCTCACGTACCCAATTGCTACTCAATAAGAATTTCAATAATTTTCATAGAATATTGATGTTCAATGATTTTGAATTTCCAGAAAAAGATTTGTTGCTCTGTGAGCGACCGAAATAAAAGCAATTTTTTATAAAAGAAGGAATTTCTTTGGTTCTATTTACAAGTGCCATCTGATAACCTTTATCGAAAGATGTTCTCCATTGATAATTTCGAAATGGAACCTTAGTTTTGCGCAAAACTGATGTAAATTTTTTTTTTTTTTTTTTTTTCACTGTTTAGGATTTCTTTAGCGTTTTTGGAGAAAAGGATCTTGAAAATTCCAATCGTATTGCAAAAGAAAACAAAAAAAAAAGTCACCCAAGCCTTACTATAGCATCGACATTGTGAATGGCATTCAAAATAACAGCTTTAGGTGCCTCATTCATTTAGACTCAGTGCTTTAAAAGTAGTTTAAAGTGATCATGGCTATCAATCATATTTAGCATATTTAGCAGCCAAGAAAATAGAGTACCTTGTCTTGGCTGCTAAATAGAAATTTTTTTGAAGTTTTTTTTATTTTCGAAACATTCGTCATTTCTCGCTTCAATCTCGCCAGTCATCATTAGTTTTACCACATCGTTCAAGTTAATTTTATAATATTTTTGAAGCGAATTTCTCATCTCAAATTATTTAAAGCTTTTCTGTTGTGCTATAAGACCAAAGAAAGGAACCCTACATCAAGGTAAATCCATATTACGAGAGGTTCTATTCTTGAAGTAATCCACTAGTCATATTCTATTTTCTACAACTACAGTTCACACCGTATGTTGTATATGTTTTCTTGATGACCTTGTCAATATAAGATTGATGTTTTGCAATCGTCGCACGGCAACTACGTTCCTTGTGATCCTCAGGTATACTTTCTTTGTGCAGGTGCAAAATAACCATTAACACCTTTCTTATCGACTGACCAAATGTCGGCTTATTTCCTTATAAGTTTGATGACAAAAAACGGACATAGCGGATAAACGGATTGACGGAGACATTTAACAGATGTCAACAGATTGGATGTATAACATATTTTTGAGCCATGCTAATTTACACAATGACTAAGATGAACTGTGTATTACAGTACCTCTACCACAGTAAAAATTATAAGTTATTTATTGGAAAGAACAGTTGAAAAATGAAAAGTTATAAAATTTAGTAACAAATAAAAAAAACAGAACCTTGAATTCTGCTAGTTTTCATTTTTTTTTTTTTTAATATTAAATCAAAATAAAAAACTTAATTAAAAATTAACGCAGTCAAAATTTCGTAAAGCAAAACTGTTCCAAACTTAGATTGAAAATTAACCTAATCAAAACTTAGTTAAATTGACATGGACTTGAAACTTGGAATCCGGTTAGCGTTGTAAATGGAAATGGAAATAAATTATAACATGCGAAATGAAATGAAAAATTGAAAAAAAAAAATTGCATAAAATGAAAATAAATGAAAGTCCCCATCAATGATTTGTCACATTAAATTAAAACATATGAGAATTAATGTATAGATTCAAGCAATTTTAATTGAACTAACTTAAATTTACGTCAATTTGGAGCATTAAAAATTGCTAAAATAAGGGATGATGGAACGAGAACGGAAAGGCAGGATTAATTTAATTAAATAATAATTATTTCAAAATATATTTTCTTAAAACTCCCGGATCTAAATACGATTAAGACAGGTTCAAACCATTGTTTAGGATAAGATTAGAATAATTTTTTATTCGGCAATCAATTGAGAGCTGCGAAAAATGGAAATGAAGTATTTAAGACTCGAAGATAATAGCAGGGAAATTGTCTTCAATTATGTACTACTAATATTTTTACGGGATTTTCTGGAGCCAACAATTTGTTTACGAAGCATTAAGTAGTCTGTGAGTCTCACATTAGCTTAACAGAATTGTGAATGGTCAACATTAATGTTGAAGAAACTAAAGAGAGATCATTTACTTAGAGGCTATTTGATGCAAGTTTACATTTTATGACAGCAATGATCATTATTATTTGTAGCAAAGTGAATTTAAATTAATTAAAGCAAAATTCAATTTAGTTTTTATTTGTGCTACATGAGTGAAAAAACTTGATTTAGGAATTCGAAATACAAAATTAATAATTGCAAAAGATTTATATACCCTCCAGTGTACCCATTACAGAAGTCTTTGATCTATAAAATATTAATGCTTTTCTTGTGATTTTTAGCAATTACAATCATAACTGTATCATTGTTGCTATGAATATTATTATAATAATATCATTGTTAATAACATTTTGTTTATAATAGCATTACTGATTGTAGGCTTTGCAATTTCACAACTCAGATCTTTGATCAGGACTAGGAAACTTATAAACTTGATCAAGTCATCATTACATAATTAGCAAGAGTAAAAGGAAAAGATGACTGATGCATGTAATTCATTTTTTAATGTAAGTCATTTTATGATAAGAAAAAAAATATTCAAATTCGAATAAATATTACAAATTTGAAGAAAAAGAATAGGAAACGAAAGAATAGTCAATACTAAAAAGTAATGTGAAAAATTTTTTTAAACGGAAATTATCTAAGTAGAAATTTTCTTTGCCTGATCTTGTTAAATATTACAAATTTGAATATTTCTTATCAGTACAAATGTTTTTAAATGTTCCGATCACTATTACAATACAATCAATCAAAATTCGATGTTCAGATGATCGATCATCGTTTCCAAAACTTTGTCTTGTCCATTGTTCCAATAAACAGTTGTGCTAAACAGCATTTCCTGACTGATTCATTACAAGAGAATGGAAAGGATGAAGGGTAAGTTGATTAAGGATAAAAAGGTCAAAATGAATAGAATAAAGATCGGTTGATTGGATTATCCAAATTATGGGAAAATTAAAAAGCAAGAAAGTGAAAATTTAGGAAAAAAATTTGAAATTTAATGAAAATATTTGCGACTAACAAAAACAAAGAAGATTATAGTTCTGGAAGATTTTGTTTTTTTTTTTTTTTTTTTTGGAATAAAACAATTTTATTGCACTATGAATATATGATAAGCAGGTTGAATGATTTTTGCACTTTCTGTATATCAAATTTTTAGTTAAAGGATGCTTATTTTTGTTTTTCGAAAAAAATAAATAAATAAAATATTTCAAATATAAAAGACTAGAAGAAAAAGCGCTATCGAAATATTTTATTATTCAATATCATTTCAATGGTTTCAGAAAAAACACATTCTTTATGTAAGGATGTAGAAATATCCCAAGTAAAATTATCAGAATTAATAGTTTTCGCTTTCCTTGTAATTTTTTGAGAAAAAAAAATTTCATTTAATGAAATTTACAGGAATGAGATACCGAAAAGTCTCCATACAGAAAATGGAAATAGAAATTAGATAAGAAAACTGATTGGAAATTAGATAAGAAAAAAAATCCCTTCGGCACTCAATATCATTTTTCATGAATATCATTCTCATGTCGAATTCGATTTTCCCATAAAATCTACAAAAATCAATTACACATTTTTTTCCCCGAAAAAATTATTTCCCAAACAATTTAAAAAAAAAAAAAAAAAAAAAGGAACAAATAACGAAATTTATGAATTGCTTTTATGTAATTATTTTGTATAACAACACAATGATCAATAAAAACCAATTCAGGTTAATGTATTTCGCTTGGTTCGTCTAGTGAAAAAATATGGAAAAAATTAAAAAATTTAAATCACTGATGATCTCTCTGCTAATATTTAATCGAAATATTCATTCCTATATGATCATTCTCAGCTTTCCGCTTCCCCAAAGAATTGCATAGAATGGATTGAAACGAAGTGTCAGGCAACATTTTGCATGCACAAACTAATAAATGATGACGAGATGTGAGGTGCCGCAGATCGATCTTCCGCGGGGAAACTCCAGCGGCATACATCAAAGGTTCCGGCAGGAATGATCAACGGAAGCGATCTTTATCATAATTTATACTATCATAATTTGACACGCTTCTTAGCATTGATCAGAAGAAAGCTTATGCGTATTTTATTAAAAGGGATTATTTACATTTGTGAAAAATGAAGAGACCGAGTGATAACTACCAATTACATATGCTTACAAATAACAAAGTAAACAGAAAAAGATTCTCGAAATGCTCGAAATGCAAGAAATAGTAAAGTCGTTGTTAAGAATAAAATGATGGCAATAAATGAAATGTTGTTTAAAACAACAACATATGTCCTAAAATTTCATTGTCTTTTATTTCTTTCAATGGAAAGAAAAGACAGGATTAACACAATTGTTGTATTGCAAAAAGTATTCAAGATATTTGCCAACTTGAAATACAAATTGAAATTTTTACAATTCCATTATTGCCAAACAACTCCGCCATTCCATCGTACGGGAAGTTTATAAATTGAAGTTCGAAATTGAAAAGAGAAACTGATTAAAATAGTGTCTAAATAAATATTGGTAACATAATGACAACACTGATCGATTTTGATAATTGACCAGTTGTTAAAATCTAAATGTTTAAAATGAAGATAAATTTGTTGCCACCATCTTTCTGATTAAGAAGGGTTCACCTATGCTGGTTGCAATTTAATGCAGTTTGATGAAAATTAGTCGGAAGTTTACTGATAATCAAATGTACCGGATGTACCGTGCTTACGGAAGTAATTAACTTGAGAGAGCAGACCTGCAGGAGGTTTACAAGAGATTAATTATTATTACCGTACAACAAATGATCATTTTGATCGAATGGATCATTTTATAGGTGCAAATTGAACCATTCCTGCTGTGTCATGTTGTGCTATTATTATTATTCACTGAACCGAGCAGCATTAAGTACCATAAAATAGGTAAATCTGTGTGTACATCCTTTAATTACCAATGCTATTTTAAAAAGTAAATTGTAACTATCAGTTGAATAATTCCCATTCTTCATATAGTTTAAGCTCATTTTTCCTGCTAACCGTGACGATCACTTTGATGCTCTGTTTCGACTGAAATAACTACAATAACTTCGCAAATTTTTGAGCACTCAAATGTGAATATATCTAAGGAGGAAGAATTTTGAAAGATAGGGTTCCACTATCCAAAATCTCATTGGACGCAGAAGTACATCAAGTTCATAATCCAAAATACCGACCGTCTGGTAATGGAAAATGAAACTTCTTCAATTTCAATTATAGACAGTTTAAAAAAGGATTTGTTTTACCTAATAAACCGTATCTATAAATCAATGTATTGAAATGATTTGATTTACTTAATTTGCTTTTTCCTTTTTGCTTATATATAACCGGAAGAATCTTAGCTTTCAGAATAACTTTTCTGATTTATCATTTTTTCTCGGCTTTCAGCATCCTTTTTCCGATATTCCAGAAAGTTGTGAACTTTTACTATTTGAAATATGAATCGACGAGAGCTACACATACAACAAGGAAAAAAAAATTAAATTTATACTCATTTCTGTGTTTGTGAAAATTAATCATACGAGATGCCGAAAAAAATAAGTGTTGGATAGTTTCATTTCAAAGAATAATTCTGACGTCTGTAAACTTCTGAGAAAAATTTGAATCCAAGTCCATTCTTCTATCTTGTAGCTTTAAAAAAGGATTAAATAAAGTAGTAGCAAAATAAATTTGAATTATTCAAGAATTTTATACAAAAAATTAGCAAAAATTTATGTCAGTAATTTGAAATGAAAGTAGTCAAGTAAATTAGACCGAGAATTTGTTTTTGAATGAGCGGTCAGTTTGTATCCATATGCTGTTACGTATACTACTTCAAAGCATGTTGCTAAAAAATGGTTTGATCAAAAATAATACGAAAATATTCAATCCACGCTGTTAGTTGCATCATCAGAAATGTGCAATTATTCAAATTGTTCGATTCCTAACTGTTTCTTGAAAAGATGAAGGAATCAACAAACTTTTAACAAACATCATATCATCTCTTTCAAAATACCGCAAAAAAGTGAACTTATGAAATGAAAAAATGTTACTTTATCTTCCATAGTATCATTCATTCACTCATCACGTACAGATAAGATTCTATTCTTAACTTTTTGAGATTCTATTTCTTTTTAGCACTGTTAGAATCCAGAAACAATTATATTTGTTTGTTATGTTATCTTTCTTTATTTGATCGCAAAAATGCCAAGAAAGATAACTAATGATAAGTGATGGCATGTGATAAGATATTCAGAATGGGTGCCAAATGCTTATTTTTCGAGGATTTACGACCGGAAGATAAAATTGCATTGGGTAATGATTGATTGATGAAATCGTTCTTGAAGGTCATCTAAAGTTCATGCACCTCTTTCTTCATCATCCCGCTATGTAAATATTTGCTTGGAAGCAGAAAAGGGATGAGAAAGTTAAAACGGCAGGTTATCATATTGATTATATTTTGAACGTAAAATAAATATTTTTATAATTGATGCCATTTTAGAAAGATAATATTGAATATATTTCAAGGATAAACAACGAGAACAATCCCTAAATGATTAATATTTGTCAAAAAAAAAAACAATATTTCTGAAACGATAGTTCATGAAAATAATAAGTCTGATGAAAAAGATGACATTTAATATTACAATTAAATCGTGCTAACAAAAAATTTTCTGAATTAACAGATCATTCGAAACATTTCATTTTTCAATCAATTAAATTGGTTGAGAGTAATTTCAAGCAAATTATATAACCTATAAAAATAAATAACAAAGTAAAATGAAAGATAAAAGAGAAATATAATTAAAAATATGAAATAGAAGGATCAATTATTTATTTCCCAGATGATCTTCGATAACCTTATTCGTTAACGTGTTTTCAACAAAAAGTTAATATGTCCTCACTTTCATCTTTTTTACTTCAAAAGTCCGAGTTTTTTGCTAAAACATTTTGACTTCGCATGCGAGTTTTTGCTAAAACAATTTAATGGCCGCAAATAACATTTCCAATCCTAACAAATCCAGCAGAACGATTAGTTAAAAACTTATCAGCCGTCCAAATCAGTTATTATTTGGCAATATATGCATAAAAAAGCGATGCCAAGGTAAAATAAAATTTTAGTTAAAAGCAGTACTTACAAGATGATCCATTATTGTCTTATCAGATCGGTGAACAACTTTTTATATCGCCTCTTCAGTTATCGTAGCAATTAAATTTCAAGTTTCTGCAAGCAACAAATTTCTATAAGATGTATTTAAATTCCGAGATATTTCAGAATAATTTAAAACTATCATATATGAGAAAAAAAATTAATAATATACCTAGAAATACAATGTTTCCAAGTATTGCTGAAGTTTTATCGTATTTGATGCCTATATTTAAGATTGAATTGGATAAATTAGAATGTGTTATTTACACAATTCTATTAATTCCCAACATGCGTGAAAAATATATCCATCCATCATTAAACAGTATTGGATTACAGAAATAAGACGCTATTGTAATAATGTTTGTTCTTGTCCATCCAGGTGATGGATGTAGTACACGAGGTCATAGGTCACTCTTACCCTTCCTATTCCTTCCCTCATTATTTGCTGACTTGTCAGCAGATGTCAAAGATGAAGCTAATCTGGTTGACCTTGTCTACTATCTTTAACAAGATGGCATGCTTCTCTTAGGCGGTACAATCAAAGCGGTCGAGTAGTTTGTTAGAACATTATGTAGTGCATATTCTCTTAGCTTACCCTTTTTTCGACTTCTTATAATCTATCCTATCAGGCTTTCGCTTTGCACAACTGTTTTCTATTATGTTACTTTGATAGAAACAAGGGGACTTATTTTAATTCATTTGATTTAATTCCAACCGACTTTTCCATTTACCCAAAAATGCTTGAATTGAACCAAAAATTTTGCTACCAGTGATTAGTATTAGGTAGTCATTAATTAGAGAAAATAGCTTGTAATTTTATTATTTAATAAAGTACTCACTGGGAGACTGTTTATGCAACAAGCAAGAATGATAAAGTGATCGTCTAGAAATAACTTAATTAGGGAAAATATCTCAATCAAAAATTTAGAAAATGTTCCTCTAGTTTCTCGAGAAATCATTAATAAAGCAAATAAAGCAATGAGCCTAACTCAACTGATTTCTAGATTGGTTATAGCAAAGATAAGTATAATAACTTTTTCTTCCATTGAAGTTGCCTACCGCAGCTTGAATTTAGCAACGTTTGATACATGATTGTTGCTCTTGTCCAGAGATGAGTCATCTTCCCTGCGAGTATCTATCTTATCACCGAGTGTATTATCATCTTTTGCGAGACTTTGATTAAAGGAGTAAATACAAAACTTTTAGCCACTTTTTTTCATATTCTCCCCTCAGATTTTTATTGTAGATGCTTTGCATCTACCAAGTACTCAGTCTTCTCCTGCAATTCCAATATACCAAATGTAACAACTTTTTATTCCATTGAAAAAAGTTGAAAATGCATTTTTGGCATCTCTTTTATCCTTTCCTCTCTTGTTCATAAGATAAAAATTTAATTTCAGAAATCTGTTCTCGCACGGATTTAACTTATTGTCAGTATTATCATATCATTTTCACATATCTACCTATTGCTATAATTTTTGCTTTCGGAAATCATAAAAAAATAAAATCACAACAAAGTTCATTTAGAAATCAAAAACATATCACCTAGACGTCAGCATGTGGTTGTAAATTCGGGGGGTATTTTCTACCACAGACTATGTGTGGATACGTGGACCACTTTTATGAATTTCAACGAGATAATCATGAGACTAATTTAACGATAACGCAACTGCACGTGCAGAATTGAACCGCAGCGGAATTTATTTGCATGCAATCACAGGTCGTTGCACTTCTTGGGTGGTGCGCAATGACGCTTTATAACTTGGTAATAATTTAAATCGTACATTCAAATATGCGAAAAATATGCGAGAAATGACCCTTCAATGTATATTTATTGCCATTCTGAAAAATACGTATCAAAAACCGATGCGGAATTCCTTATAGATGTTCCTCATTAGTTTATGTGCGGTATACTAAAGTTTACAATGTGAGAGAGAGAGACGACTGAAAGAGTGAAAAAATAGCAATAGTTCGGCTCCTTTATTAGCATTCTGAAAAAGGAATATATCATCAAAAGGCAACGTGGAGTCCTTTACAAATGCTGCACATTGTAAATGTTCGTTGCGTAACTGAAAGTAATTTGTTGTGATGTAACTATGTTGCACTTATGAACTTCAGATCCACGCCAATTCTACAACTAGCAATCTTATCTTTGCATGTTTGACCAGAAGAATAAGTGTAAGAACCTGCCGAAAAAAACAACAATAAACGAAGTCAAGAAACGTCAAACAGGTTACATTCCTGGACAATGTCAACTAGCTTTTCTACTAGGATCTTATATAGCTGCTTGTTCCTGAATATTCCCTCAATTAATATAGTGCGTTAATCGATCATTCTGATTTTTCCATCCGAGGTCTTATTAACAATTAAATAGTGGATTCTACTTGAAGTCAAGATTTCGAAATTTTTTTAGGACTCAAAACTTTGCCAGTGAGTTCTGGAAAGTACAAGAATTTTTCTCAGAAAGTAGAAGTCGACTATACTTCAATAAATCAAACAAGAAAAACAATACTCTTTTTTAGTGATAACAATGTGTAAGTTAAGAATATAGATATTAACTAGCTTAAAAATTGTTTAATCTATATACCCTAGAAATAGAAGAAAAAAATTGAGGAAACACTGTGAAACCGTAGCTTTGATAGACTTAAAAACAGAAGCAAAAATCTCTATTATTTCGTATTATCATAATTCAGAATATCCAAAATAAAATTTACTATTTTACCAAGAATTCGGCAAAAATCTTTACTATAATAGGGATAGGAAGAGTGAGGGAGGGAAGAAGCTCTGAGATTTCTCTATCATCAAGAAATATTACCGATATCTCAGAGATCAAAGAATTGTGCTTTCAATGTCCACAATAATAATTTCAATAAATAACAACTGTATTACTTCATGAAGTGCATTATAAAAACGGAAAGTATAACACAGCATGCGAACAGCTTGCATAGGAATGACAAGATTTACTAGCATCTAAACATGTTTGCTGCCAAATACATTAGTTCTACTGAAAGATCATTAAAATTTCCAAAATGTCTTTATAATTCCCATAAAAATAAGTTTATGTTTCTTTCAGTAATTTCCGGCAGTACTTTGAGTGGATCGTGTCGCTGAAGTAAGTATCGATGAAAATGGCCGAGCGGAATGTGCTGCCATTAATCGTTCCACCATCATTTTTGCATATCGTAAACGATCCCTGTAAAAAATAGAAGTAACTTATTTACTGGTTTATTTCTTCCATAAATTGTCCCTGTAACTGAAAAACGAGAAGCTAATAAATCCAGAGAATAACTGTCCGAAATAAATTTATATTTAGGAGAATATGGAAATTCAAAAGTTTCATTACATTTGTTCATGAAAAACAACAAAATCGGGAATGTATAAGCTCAACTGCTAGAAACCAATTAGTCCCCGGAGCAAAAGTGGAATTCAATCCCGATTTCCATAAAGAAGATCTCATTGAACTTGAAAAAAAAAAAATTTTAAAAATAATATATTTCACTTACAACACTTTATTCAGCTCCAAAGTCGTTCTGTTTAATCCGAAATTTAAAAATGCTTCAACAAGAATGAACTTACAGAAGCGCTTTCGGGCATCCGTATTTAGCAAGCGCAGAAAGTTTGAGAACTCGAAAATTGCGTTCGCTGTCGATGTATGTCGCAGCTCCCATCAATGGGCAAATAACGAGTTTCGTGTGGTCCTTAATCTCATAATTTAGTTGGTCAACATAAAAAAATAATCAAAAACTTATAAAAAAATAACAGTAGGTAATAGTTAAATCTAAACTTCACCAAACTAAAAACTGATTCATATTTTTCTAGTCTTGCTCTCGCATTTACACAAATTTTAAATGCATCACAAGAATTTTAAGTTTGAGCTTTAATATTGACAAACGAGTTTTCAGATGAAATAAAATTTACAAAATAAAAACTTCTCTCACTTCGAAAAAATTAAGCTGTAGCGTTCCATTAGTCAGATGAAGTACAATAGCGGACTGCGTGCGAAACCAAATGCGGAGAATAGGTAAACGAGCCAGTTCGTCCCCTTCACGTATAGGCATGTCAGCACCAGTCTTTTGCAAATGCTCACTCATGTAATTTTTGAAATAATGCAGCAGAGTGATTTTTTTCTGCAGTTTTTCAGGATAATGCGACACTGTGTAATAATGTTCATCATTTTCACGTCCCAAGTACTGCACTTGTCTAAATTATAAAATCTAAATTCAGAGTATTAGAAATCGAAGTCACGATAGATCTTTAAATCAAAATTAAAAAATCAAATGTACTTGAAACTTGGTAATCAAAACTACTGGAACTTTCATTAAGAAATACTATTATTTCTGAAAGAAAAATATTAGAAAAGAATTTCACAATCACAGCAGAAAGCCGAAGTAAATGATACAGCACTTAAGAGGAGACGTCTTCACTGATTGTGCTTAATGAAAAAAAATTTAATAAACTCACTCTCCTGCTGCATTCAGAACCATCTTCGTATTATCATTAAATACAACGCCAATAGAATTATCACAAAGTTGATATCCCAGTCCATATTTGTCTGAATAATCCACCCATTTTGAGATCCAAAAGACTGGCATAGCAGCAGGATCTTCCAGGTCATCTAAAGGAATATTATTAATAACATAGCAATAATTTTTGAAAAATTGAAAAGAAAACTCCAATCAATAGCAAGAAAATTTAGTTACCATCTCGAATATTTGGATTGTCCTTTGGTTTACTATTAACGACTTCCGTTAATTGTCTACATAAATCTGACAAATAACAATCAGAGGGATGATCACCAGACACATACGGCACACCTACTGCTGAAAACATACAGTTCAATTCAAACGTGACAAAATTCTTCAGTTAATATTATGTTTTGTAAAATTAGCCATCAATAGTTGTCATAGTGAAATAACACACTCTCCAGTAGCACTCCATTAAACTGCAATCAAAGTCAATCGTTTATTAGTAAGCATTAATTCAAATAAGAACAGAAGAAACTTTTATGCACTTCTGCAAGTGCATAAAAATTTCTTTTGCTCCTATTCGAATACCAAAATTTACTTTGCAAAATTTTTACTAGCATGAAGATTTCTTCTCTTGGACAAAAAGACCTTTATATCCTAGTGCAATGCAAAAGTCGGTAGTTGCAAAAAAGATATCTTCAAAAGTTTCAAAAACAATAAGAGGCATTGTTGACCAGCTAAGAAGATAACTACTTAAGCATTCAATCAAATAACAAATTTTAA
The DNA here is from genome assembly GCA_002249935.1 of Onchocerca flexuosa. NCBI lineage: Eukaryota > Metazoa > Nematoda > Chromadorea > Rhabditida > Onchocercidae > Onchocerca > Onchocerca flexuosa. The sequence continues at coordinate 173,786 of KZ271538.1, forward strand.
AAAATTCCTTTAGAATAATCATAGATGAGACAAATGTATAAAGATGAAATGAAAAAATGAATTTGTGAACGAAACAAAGACCCACTAGTAATTTTAACACCATAAGCTTATGATGTTCGAACTGTAAGTTCAAAGAAAGGTTATGATGTTAAAATTCACTAGAGGAATGAATTCGTAATACAAAACAAATTTCTAATTCTTGCATTTTAGCAATTTATATACTTCTTGGAACCGTGTAAACATGATAATATCTGTAGATATGGATGAAGTCCTGAATACGTGAATAGGACTCTCGTCAGTCCCAAAACAAATAAACCAACCTTGGTTAGTATCTCATTGATATTCTCTGTTCTGGTTTGTTGGTAACTATACCTTGATGGAATAAATTTCATTGTAACTGCTTACTTGTAACTTTGTAAAGTACTTTTGAATGTATTAAATAAAACTTACTACGTGAGTCACACGGATGATGCTTCACGTTTGAAAGAATTTGTAATTCAGGGACGGAAGTCAATGGACGTGCTGGCATTGCCAAGAGATCCTGTAAACTCAAACTCATTAAATTGATGCAAACAATGGCAGATTCAAAAAGATAAAAATTATAATTTTTATTTGCACCTTACGCACGCGTTCTTTCGGGCTAACCAAAATATTATTTTCCTGTCTCAATTCGTTAAGAGCGGAACGTCTATCCAAAATTTCCGTATTCGCAAATTTGGGAGCCATTGTAAGGCACGATGTCGGTAACCTGCTCGGGATATAACCTTTGAAAAATGCAAAATGAGATACCTGAAATTAGTAGATTCCGATTCTTCCTATATAATTAACAGTGTTATTCATTTGGTTCTAAAGAGTATGGTAATGATCAGAAATCGAAAAAAAGTGAACCAATTTACATTAAAAAATTGGGCAAATGTCACATTACTTAATTTCTATATTAAATATGGAACTAATATTTTTACAAATTCTCTTCACATCCGAATAATTATAAATGTAATTTTTTCTAGATAAATGTTACTGAATAATAAAGGGCTAGATTAATTTGGTAAAAATTTGAAATCTGATAAAAGAAAACTTCTTAAAGAGAAAAAATGGTATAGAAGCTAACAATAGAGACCTCATGAATATTTGGACGTTTCTCAGGGTCAGTTTGCAGCAAACGTCGGATGAGCTGCTCAGCTTCGTCACTAATACGACCTGGTATTGAATAATTGTTGTTCTTTATTCTGTTGTAAGTATCCTGAAATACTAAATATTTTTGTACTGTTCGTAAATTTCAAAATATTTAAAAAAAACCCATGAAATTTCGCATCATATAAAATTATGTTAACAACAATATACCTTAAGAGAAGAAGTTTCAAATGGTGGTTTTCCCACTAACAATGTATATAGAATACAACCAATTGCCCAGATGTCCACTTCATAGGAATGGCCTTTTTTATCGAGCATTTCAGGTGCGATGTAATTAGGCGTGCCACATAAAGTCTTCTTCCTGTGCAAAAAAAAACAAAAACACTTTCAAAAAACAAGAAACGAATTGAATTTTGGGGATGAAGACAAATCCGAATTTAATTCCTGAACTTTTTCAAACTTAATTCACTCATTGCAACATATGCTTGATGAAACTATGCAAGAAAAATTACCATGTATGGATTTTTAAAACGAAAATGATGATCGTAGCAGTTAAGTTTCTTTATTCATTCTGTAATCAAGCAATCATTGAAATCAAAACTTAAAATTTTCTACAATTGAAACAAACCTTTGGCCATCTACCTCCACCACTGTTGCCAAGCCAAAATCACCAACTTTAATTTCCATTTCTTCATTTAAAAATAAGTTTCCCAATTTCAAATCTCTATGAATGATCTTATTCTTATGAAGATATTCGCATGCCTCAACAATCTGTAAAAAGGAAATACTAAAAAAAATAACTGATAGTGAAAACTGACCTTTACCACTTTACTAAGTTCCATTAAACAGGAACAACTGATAAGCAATATACCGACTGAAATATATGACAATTTCACCATCAATGTATGATGATTTCACCATCGAAATCATATAGAATAAGCCAAAAGAAAACTGACATTACCATCAGTAAAGTTTACTTACCTGCTTCGTGAAATAACGTGCTTCCGGTTCGGTTACGAATTTACGACGTTTGTGCAGTTCCATCAAAGACTAAAATTATTTGAGATAAGAGATGCAAATTCAAATGATAAGTACAAATAAATAAATCATTCAACAAATCAATGAAAAGAATATGTTCCTGTCAAATAGAATTCTCAGAAATTTGAATTGTTAATGTAGAATGTCCAGAATAATTAAAAAACGGACTCTACGAGGACACAATTCCAACAAAATGTAAACATTATCAGCATCTTCGAAGAAGCCATCCATTCTCACAATATGCTTATGCTGCAAAGTTCTGTGAATTCGGATTTCTTGAGCCATCTAAAACAGTCAATGTAAGTTTTCACAATTGACAAAATTTGAACGGATGAATGACACAAATGCACAGTTAACGAAAAAGACATCCTTGGTATGGAGTTGCAAACTATTCTGAAATCAGCAAACACAGATGATCAAAAGATTTTTTTTTTTTTTTTTTCGGAAATTTGAAGAAGCACTGAACTTCAGTCTTCTGAAAAGAATTAATTCTGCAACCAATACGCATCAATCCTTGTTAAATGCCAATATAACCAGATTCGAAGAAGTCAAGTAAGAAAAAAAATCTATATCGTGCAAACCCAATGATATCAACTATACCTTGTCACGCTGATGACTTTTCAGCAGAAGTAATTTTGAAACTACTTTGCCAGCATAAAATTTTTGATCCTTTATGTCTGTAAGTTCGTAGCATCGAGCAAAACCACCTTTACCCAAAAATCTTCCCTTCTTATAGGTAGCGCCTGTATCTGTGTTTACTACAACATCAGGTATCTCTTTCAAAACCGGTTTCTTTGAGCTCATATCGATATCAGAACTGAAACTAAGTACATATATCACGCTGTATTAGACCGAATCACAATATATTTGAATTTCCAAATCTAATCAATTTTAAATGATATTTTGAGTGAAATTTTGAAGAATACTGACACTCGACATCATTTTTATCTTTTGAGACAAATAACATGGAAATAAAATTTAACAGCATCCACTTGATTAATTCAAAAAAAAAAAAAAAAAAAAAAAAAACAGTTATATCTGCTAAAATATCAATAACGAAATATAATAAACTAACGACTCTGCCTTAATACTTTTCATTTGCTTATGCATCTTCACTGTTCAACAACGTCTTTATGTCATTCACCATGAAACCTTTAACGGGAAGGAAGTCTAAGATTTAAAAGAAAAAGAGCTTCGTATTTCTGTAAAGAAAGACATTTGCAAGAATTAATCTATAAGATTCACACTTTTCTTGTAGAAAAATGACTAGACATTTGCTACATGCTCCTTAGACAATTGTCATCTCAGAATATTATCTAACAAAGCTTACGTTAGGCACGTATAAGAGAGTATAATAAGTAAACCAATAAGAAAAAATACAGATTTAAATACCTTCAGTTTATGACTTGTTAAATGACTAATATGCAAATTCCTGTACCATATTCTGGGATAAAAAAAATAACTCGAATTAGACTTCACTATAAAGATTAAGAAAGTGGTCTAGAGTATGTATGATCCATAACTTCGGAAAGGAAAAAGACACAAAGGCAGAGATGATGCTTCTATTGCAAATGCAATAGTCATCCATCGAATATAACCAAATCTGCACGAAAATATGCAAATTTCATGTCGTATGGAAATCAGATAACGCCAGCCTTTTTTTTCCTTCGGAGACAGCCATAAAATATTGGTTCACCGAGAGGAACATTGTTCAGCAAGTGTAAATACTCTTCGGAAGATAAACAGATTGATTTATTTTACCAATATCAACTCATTAGATGGTATCTTTCGCGAATGCCCCACTTATCATTATGCGTAGATTGGAGAAAGAAATTTCCCGATATTCATGCGCATTATACCACACCACACATCACCTAATGCATTAAGCAAAAATCATTTGCCGACAGTTCGGAACTTAGCAAAGATGCAATCTTCCAACCTATCTTTAAGCATTCCATCAACTTAGCCAAACTTCCAAACAATCTGCGAAGAAAATGAAGAAATGCTCGAAAAATTGCTTTCAAAATTCAAAAAATTCCCACTGCCTAATTGGGCGCTATGCAAGTGTTGCGTCTCAAGCTACATACGTGCGTTTCAGCAACATGAATGAATGGAAGAATCATCGCAAATTCAGACGTTCGCGACACGGCACGTATACCACTGCGATCGACCTTTTTCCCGTGTGTTTTTTTTTTTGTCAATTCTTTTCTTTGTTTATGGTAACTTGGAATTCTCTGATTCATGCGGATAGCATTATACAGCATTTCCGGTAGATCATTGTATAGCCAGAAAAATTTCTTTCGTTCAAAAACCTCAGTTTTACGTGCAGTTTACTTAACTCCAGTCAAACGTTTTTCCCAACGTCACCAAAGTACCGTAGCATACGGTAATAGTGACAGCGATATACAAAGCCATTCTCTCCTCCTTTATGTAATGCAAATCGTTGAGATTCGATTGTTACCGTTGTGTTATGCACCGATGTCACCCAGTATCTCTTGATTTCGTCGGTATCAGACTCCTTATCATTTTATTGCATATCATATAGATAATATTCAATTGTTTAAACAGAAAAAACAGTTCCAATCGTTTCAAAAGTGATTTCTTAACTACAGTTTCATTTCATCGCTTCATTTCAAAATGGTTTTGTTAACATATGACAGTTTATGATAAACATTGTAACTTCGGGTAGGAAAATTCGGCCTTTTTCAAACAGCTAACTAATTCGCTGTCACAACTGCAAATTGCCGTTGCGCAAGGATTCTCTAAATTCGTCGCATCTTCTAAATTAAGTTGATGATGTTAAAATTTAGAGAACATTTGTTAAAAAATATAAATTATTACATCATTTCGTCACGTGATGATTCATGAGTCCAATACAGGACGAAGAACGCTTCACGGAATTTGAAATACCATATATGGCTATTAAGCTCATTGGATTCATTCAATATTTCAAGAGTTTGAATCTTGCCCCTTTTTAGTTTACTTTTTTAGCTAATATGACTGGCATATAACCAATATATGATATCACATGAATAAGCGGTAATCTAGGACTTTTTTTCTTTCGAAAATTTTCCAGGTCACATAGCTAGTTATTCAAATTAAATACATCCTAAACTTTACCTTGCAAGAATTAATTACGGTAAAGAGATGAAAACAAACCGCTACAGATGGGATTCTGATCCACGCATTTCCATTCGTAAATGGTAAGGTAGGCTAGCAACCGATACTCACAATCACCACTTTCCAAAGCTCTACTGTAGCAACCCTTGTGACGCAAGCAACAACTGAAATAAAATTTTTATAAATTTCAATAAGAAAAAACGGAGAAAGTTTTGCATTTAATTTTCCAATTTTAAACAGCGATGCATTCAAATCAAGCATCTGGCAACCCTTCTAGGATAACCATATTCGATCACACAACATGTGATTATACTTTATTCCGGAATCTTCTGTACTAATGATGGACAAGTCAACTGATTCTTAATTGTGAAATAATCCAAATTAGCATTATTCCATTTTTTCCGATCCCCTCCTTCTTTTAAACTAAATTTTATTAGAATTTAACATTTACACATTTAAACTATCATGGATTTACACCACTTATTTGCACAAATTAGAGAATTTCAACAAGCTTTTTTAGCAGTGTTTAATTGTAATTTAAAAAGATGAATAATTTACGTATCGACATCATCAAGCGGAATTTTATATTTCTCTCCTAGTCCACAGTTACATCCATATCCGTTGTAATAGAATAAACTTCTTCCACCAACGCATTTTTTCATGCTGAAGACGTTCCAAAATGCCGAGTATGTTGATACCACAAGGCAAGCTAATATCAGTTTGCGGAAAAGCATCTGGAACTTTTTCAATATTAATACTTCCCAGTAATTCCGAACTTTATCGTTCGGTTAGACTGATACCGGGATTGTATAGCAATACCACTATCAATAATATTAATAATTGTGAATTATAATGATGCTCACACTATTATGTATGCGATAATATCGCTACCGAATTGTTGATACCGATATCACAATAGGATCAGTGTCGATATCAGCTGCGATATATTTTAAAACAATCAGTTTTTAGGTACCATGGAACATTCTTACTCATAAAAATTGAAAATAATAAAATGAGCAAGAAATATTGCTGATAAAAAATATTGGAACGATGTAGAATTTTTCAGGATCGCTAATTAACACTGCTGTTGTTTTATTAAAGTAGCCTGCAAGGCCTTATGCTTGTTAAATCCTGCAGTATAAATATTTCTGAAGCTGTAATTTTCAGTATTCGTGAATAATGAATTTTTTAGCATCTTAAATTACGGGTAAATAAAAAGAGAAATATAAGCTACAATTTCTAAACTACCACAACAGAAGCAGTCCTTCCAAAGGAATGGCAATCGTTCGTAACAGTTTTAATTCGTTATCATTGGTGTTCTTGATTGCTTGCTGAGAATAAGAAGTTATCTGGAAAATTTGTTATCAGGAAAATAATTTATTTGTGTTCATGTGTTATCATTCAGTCTTTCAACAGCCAACATTCATTTAACCATATCAGTTATCGCATTACAGTATGATTTCTGGCGCTTACAATGGAAATAATAAAAGATCACAAAATGAAATGTCTTTGCTAACACGCATCGCGAGATCAATTTTTGATAAAACGAGTAATTATGTTAACCTTTTGCTTTAAAACTTTCGGTTTTTTTATGCAACAAATCGAATGAGTAATTGAAATTTCCGCTTCCCAACCGAATTTTTCTACATCTAGTTTCAATGAAGGCTTATAGCATTTCTCAAAAGTGGCCAACTTTTATAACTAGGGGGAAGAGTAAAGTGAGTAATCTTCAAGAGAGAGGAAGCATTGAAGAAGTCGTAGACTTGCAACAAAATCCATTTTTAAGTAGAACTGCATATCTTACGTATACTTACAATTTTACATTTGCAAATCGTGGAATAATTGTCGTTGCTTACATGGATGGCAATGCAGAATATTATTGTGAGATATTACTGTATCCCTCCGCCGAAAACAGATTGCTTATCTCAAAGGATTCTAAAAAAAAAAAAAAATTATAAAGGATGTCATTTACACTAGCTCTGTTAGTTTTTTATAGTTAAAACTTACGGTAAATATGAAATAAGTGATTTAAGAATGTTCTGATGTTTATCATAAATGACTGAATGAGTATCTTTTACTAAAATCAAATTAAATACTACATTCTAGAATGCAAAAACCTTCAGGTTACCAAAATGAAACATAAATATGCTCAAAAAAGAAGTGTATAAGAGGCTGTAAACGAATTCAACTGACATGATCTACCTTGATACATATAAATTGATAAATGGAAATAGACATGAAACTTTAGAGATACGGAACACTCATTTCTAGATCAGTTTAAATTTTTCATCGTATCTTGCAAGTTTTTGATATCTCAAGACAGAAAGAAAAATCTTGATTATTATGTCTTTGAAGATTCCTCACAGTCGTAACCAAAGTCCAACCAAAGTCCAGCCAGTAAAATAAAAAAATTTTCACAAACATTAAAACTACCTCAAATTCATTAAACCAAATACTTACCTAAGCAAGGGATAGAAGTTATCAAACTAGTAATAACTACCGCCGCCCAATAACTCATTTGACCCCAAATCAAAACGTAACCAGTAAAAGCAATCCCCATCAACAAAAAATAACACCACTCAATCAAACACCAACAAGGCGATACCTATCGTAAATCAAACCCTTAAAAATATGTAAATAAAAAAATAAAAAAACATAGAAGCCCCATTAGATACGCAATAATCAACCTAAATTAACCTCAACCATAATATACTGCTCAGCATAAAAAAAAATAAAAATTAACATAGAAATCAGTTAAAATTTTTATCGTATCCTAGAAGTTGTAAGTTTTCACTCTATTATATATATAAAGTGTTAAAAATTTTTTTCTTTTACATTTTCTTTTTGAAAGTGTATAATATTTTTAAATAATTGTGATTATATTCTATAGTAATTTTATGCTTATTTCTTGATATTCTTTCCGAATCATCAATTCTCCTTTTTTTACATTTATTTTAAATTGAAGAAAGTGTGCTGGACAAAAAGAAAATTCCCATGACTTTTTTACTTGAATTCAGCATGAGTCGTAGAGCAGTGGAAGCAATTGGCAATATCAACAATGCATTGGCGTAGAACTTTAACGAATATGCGATGCAATGCAGTTTCTCGAAAAAAACGTGAAGAAATGCAGCGGTTGGTGATCGAAAGTTCCAAACAAACAACTCTCAACAATCATTAATAGATAATACATTTCCAATTTTGATTGTCGAGGAATTCATCACCGATCATTTTATGCTGTTCGGCACTTCAAAATAACTGGAAAGGATGAAGCATATTCAGCAGGCCGATAAGATGCATCGAAAATTGTCTTCGAATAGCATTAATTAATAGAAGAGTTTCAAATATTCGCCATGAGAATGATCACTGACCGTTTTCGCCAAAAGTGATTTAAAAGCTAAATGACTTGGATTATGAAGTTTTGCTTCATTTGCCAGCTTTACTTGTCCTCTCATTTCGTCGATTTCAGACATCACAACATCTTGCAATGGAAGTGATTCCATAACTAGTAGGATTAAAAAAATAATTTTCAAGAGTTCGGGCACTCGAAATAATTTCTATGTCACGAAAATAAATTTCTTACTGGCAAAACTGCATTAATTATAGTGGTTTCTGTTTTAATTAATATAAGTTTAAGTCTGATTATAATAATTTGAAATTTCCAATTCGAAAATACAATTTTTTTCATTTTTTTTTTTTTTTTTTTGCATAATTTACACTACCACTTCATAGAAAATTGTGTTTTCAACATTAGTGTTTAATCATTCATTCCTTTAACTATTGTTTCTAAAACTAACTTTTAAAAATGTTGAAAAATGCAAAGGAAATTCTTTCTGTTTGTATCGGGATATCGATAAATTCTAATTTAACACAATTATGGAGCCCCTAAATAATGGACTAAAAGACAAGTAAGCTTGCAATCAAAATAAATTAGCGATGAACAAATTAAAATCCATTTTTCGCTTGATTTTAAAAGATAATTCCAATTGAACCTTCTTAAATTTATAGAAATAAACTTGCACATAAAAGAAAGAAAGTACTTCATCTGCTTCCTATCATTTTCCTCAGTATTAACTTTGCATTCCGAATTGTCACTCATAAAAAAATAAATAAATAAATCCTCAAAAAAAAAGAAAAAAAAACAAATCTGTCGACTCGTTATGCTAAAATCAAAACAATGAAAGATCTTATTGAGATCGTTATGAACTGTAAGTCTTATTTTTCTGGCCTTACTGTTGTTAAAAATTCTCTTATTAAAATGATTGATTGAAACTATGAATACGATGAGTAGATCCAAAACTTTTCTCGGTATCTAGTGATACATCAGCTATAATGTCAACGATCATCTCATCGACTACATATATCTGCTTATCTTTGAAATTCTGGAATGCCCAATAATACTTGTAGATTTTGGTAAAATTTGTCAACTTAACAATCTTTTGTGTGTGATGGTAAAACAATTCTGATTTTACACCAGTTTCGGTTTAACTAGGTCGTCTAGAATCCAGCAACTACTTTCTCACTCAATGATCAAAAACGATCAGAAAATTGATGAACACGTAATGTAACGTGGGGTTACTTCCTCACGATACACATCAATATTGGTCAGTCAAATATTTTAAATACACTGGATATCACACCGGAAACCACTTTAAATTTCGTTTCTTTGTTTACTAATCAAGCCAAAATTATTTTGCACTTCGGAAAGTTTTTTACTTTCTGTTCAGAATTAGATATAACAATGAATGAAAGTACAAACAATAAGTGACCTCATTCTACACTTCTATCTGCACTGACCTCTGCTTATGGCACTTTCCCGCCTTGTTCTTCGTTCATATCTTCACCTCTACCTGTAATATCCGGACACGCCATGAGTCACGAGCGCCGCTTTGCGTGTATTCGCTGCATCAGCAGTTTGTACTTGTATGTTTCTCTGCGAATATACATGTATGTTTGTGTACACTTATGTCGATGTGTCTGTCTGTGTCTCTGTGAGTGTGCGTGTGGGGCTCGCGTTCAGTATCAACGTTGTAGGGATAGGTGTGGACGGTGTGCGTTGTTCGTTGATCTCTTCGGCTGGAGTATGTATGAGTTCGCTGTTAGTTGTTAGTTGACAGAAGACTCATGTGGAGGTGGCACGTAACACGTAAATTTAGTAATGTTAGAATATGCGAAAGTGTAGATGAAGACGGATGTGAAATTGTTAACGTGTCGTATTCAAGAGGCGCAACGCGTGTTTAGACAGAATTTAGGCCATTCTCAACCGCGTGAAATACTGACGCTTAAAAATTTAGTAGTATTGATTTTTTTTGATGTTGTAGATGGTTGTAATGTTAGTCATTCATAACATTTTAATCATCTACACTTTCACATTAAAAAAAAAAAAAAGAAAAAAAAGAAACGAAATTTCGCAACTGTATTTGCGAAATTTCGTTGACTTGATTTCTATATTCCACATATGGTGGAAACTTGTCTTTCATGTCATTATGTTAGAATTCTTCGTACCTTTCCACAGGATTGTATCTGAAATTATTATTCATTGTAGTTTTTAATTAATGTCTTAAACAGACATTTAGTTTCTTATATAATTTAGTCCCTCGGATAGACAATATTATGCTTTGTATAAGGCGTAATGACTCTTTTATGACATTTGTGTTGATCGAGGTGTGATGATTATTATGTTTCACACACACCAATCTTATAAACGATCTAGTGTGCAATTTTATGCTAAGTGAAAGTGATTTAGAATACAATTAATGACTCTTTTATGACATTTGTGTTGATCGAGGTGTGATGATGATTATGTTTCACACACACCAATCTTATATAAACGATCTAGTGTGCAATTTTATGCTAAGTGAAAGTGATTTAGAATACAATTCATCCAGCTTGTTTCTTCTAATCTTATTTAGTTGTATTTTCTATACTTTAATGAAATTTCGGCGAAAACGCATTTATTGGAATTGTTGATACTATTACACCACGAAGGAGTAATGTCTGAAATGGGACATTCTTTGTCTCTCGTATGAAATTATATTGTTGATTGTATGTATACAAAGGCGAGACGAATTCTTTTCAGCCGTTAATGATAATAAATTTCATGAAAACAGGCACATTGGCAAAGAGTGGATGGAGAAGAGAAATAGCGGAAATAATTTTGCTCATACATATAAAAATATGAATTTGTCAATATGTGGTTAGTAGTGATATCATCAGATAGAATCGCTTTGCGATCGGTTTTGTTTTTGTCCTGACAGCTGCTGACTATAGTCATGCCAATTTCTAGCGGAAATTTGAAAAGATATTTTTTAGGCCAATGCAGGCGTAGTTGTTGGAGTTGAATTGAACAGCTCGATAATATCATCTCTTGCTTTATAGCTATTTTTTATATCCAAGTACTAAACGGCGTTTTGCTTTTTTTTTTTTACTGATGAAAAGTATTAGGATTCAAATGCTTTGGTCAGTTCAGAATAAAGTTTATAGAACTTTTAAAGCACGATATAATTTTCGACAAGCAAAATTTCAATTCTATTTAAAAATTTTTTTTTTTAAATAAATCATTGACTAATAGAATCTGGAATTTTCTCCGAAATTCCTGTGCTTTTTTTCTGCATTCTCTACATCTTCTCTCTCTATATCCCTGAGTGCCTGCCATTTATCGATTATTTTCTCAAATTTTCAAATTGAAACCATCTCAGAGGACGAGAAAAGAGGATGGCAGGCAGTGTTTGGAGTTGTTAAAACGAGTTGTTAAAACGAGCGTTTAAAGTTTGTATTGCAAACGCTGCTTAGGTGGCAGCATTTCAAGATCAATTTTGTTGCCAGTGCTGTTCATTTTGTTAATCCCATTTCCATTCACTGTAAGCTGTAGCAATGCAAGAAGAGGTTTTTGCAAGATTTGACCATCTACGCTGCGTTATTCGAGATCTAATGCTTATCCCCTTTTTTCTCGCCGTTCTCTCTATTCCGTCTCATCGTTTTTTCTATGTTTCATTTGATAAGAATGCAGTTATTATGATTCAGACATTTTCAGGAATTCTTGTGGATATCCTCAGAAGAGCAGTAAGTCGTTGGCCTCGAACAGTTGCATGTTTTTACACCCCAACACTAACTTTAGCATTTGTAATTTTATGGTTGACAACCCTCAGGAAGGTAAACACTGTTAATTTTTGTTAAATTTTTTTGATCGACTTTTCAGTACTCCAAAATTCTGTCTTATGAGTAATGGAGAAAAAGTGGCGATAATATCTTGTGAATTTTTTGGAAAGATGTTTTTTTGCGGGAATTTTGTTAATTTTGGTAGTTTAGGATATATTCATTATTAGATTCTCCATGGATGTAATTGAAGGATGAGTTTTTCATTTTAGGGAGGTTGTCGCGAAAACGAAAGAAACTGAAGGAGACTTTCGAAGAGTCGTGTGGCGTAGAATCGCATTGCTTGTTTGCCCTTATTCACGTATGCCATTTGGGGGATACACAGTGCACAAGCAGTGGCCTAGTCGCTTCCACGTCAAAATTCTCTCCTAACGTTAACTCCAATATCGGTATGTTAATCGATTGTATGGTAGAAAGATTATATATAATTAAGGAAAATGCAAATAATGCAGGACTTTTCTTGCTGAATTGATTTTGGGAAGGAATTGCTTTTGCTAAGCACATTCAGTTTATATATTCCATGAAAACCTATACAATGAAGTGGTAAATAAGATCGTTCAAATATTCAGATCAATATTTTGACAGCAGATATAGAGAACTATCTATGCCCATCGATCTTGCAATGTTTTCTGCATTGAAAGCCATATATATGTATATATATATATATATATATATATATATATATATATATATATATATATATATATATATATATACAAAACAAAAAAAACAAATATATATATATATATATGGGAGAAATAATCAATATATTTGTGAACAGACTTTGTACAGTTTAAGATTTGCATAAATTTGTCATTTTTTTTTGCAAATCATTAAAAATGAAGGCTGGAAAACATGGAAAGCAAATCTGTTGGATTGCTTGGTTTAGTTGTGAGTGGTCGTACTTTCTGCCACATTTGAAAAACTTGTGGTTTTTTTTTTTTGCATGACTTTCTTTTGCCAACACATAGTTGCAAAAATAAACGGCGAGCATCAATCCTGTCTTCGAAAATCTGCTTGTTAAATTTAATGCGGAGTCGTCCGCTGTCGTTGACTGTGGTCACTTAGCTGAAAAAGCATTTCAAAAGCGGCAACTATTACGGTAAAACCTGTTCATGAATCGGAAAATAATTAGGAATTTTAATTTAAAATAATTTCATTTGTGATGTGCTGTTTGGGGATTTTTTGGATTATGGACTTGGCAGCTTTTATAGTCAAGATAATTGTTATCTGGAATTCGCATATCTTGTAACTGTATAAAAATAAAGATTCGGCATACAGGAAGAAATTTTCTTTAGAATTTTTAGGATATTCCAGACTATAGAAGGATCATTTTACAGGTTTTTCACGGAATTTGTTTATCACGAATTTTGAACGGATAAAATTGAACAAAAATGGCAATCAATATCAACCGCAACGTGCTCGATCCTTTTTATCGTTACAAAATGCCCCGTCTACAAGCGAAGGTATTTCATCATTCAAGCAAGATAAAGAATGTTAATATATATTGCTTTTTTATACTTAATTTCGATTTTCTCGAATCTATGAAAATTTCTCTTCCAAAAAATTGTCAATATTTTGCAGGTCGAAGGCAAAGGCAACGGAATCAAAACTGTCATTGCAAACATGACCGACATTGCCAAAGCCCTTGAGCGTCCACCAACTTGTAAGTATTTCGTTTCGTAAAGTCCTTATATATGATCGCCTTTTTAATCTTTTTTTATAATCACTGATATTGCTTGATTGTTTGGAATCTGTTTTAGATCAGTGTTATGTTTATTATTTCAAGTATTATTTCAAGTGTCTTTGGACCTTGAGATATACTAAGACGAAATATCCTGTGGAACAAAGATGCAATGATTTTAACTGCAAGCAGAAAAATATGATCGAATCATTCCATATATCATATTATCATTGTTATTATAGACCCAACTAAATATTTTGGGTGCGAATTGGGCGCGCAGACTAATTTTGATATGAAAAATGAACGTTTTATTGTGAACGGCGAGCATGACGCGGCCAAACTGCAAGATATACTCGATGGTTTCATTAGAAAATTTGTTTTGTGTGCAGCATGTGAGAATCCTGAAACCACTTTGGTAAAGCATTTGATATAATTGTTCTGTTTTACTTTTCTTGGTTCAATTTTTTCTTATAGCTGCAGTTTGGAAACTCGATTTCCAGGTCGTGAAGAAGGGTCAAATTCATAGTAAATGCAAAGCTTGTGGAAATACTTCAATCATTGATCCCAAGCATAAGCTGTCGACATTTATCATGAAGAATCCGCCGAAGGTCGATGAAAAGGAAAAGAAAGAAAATGGTAATAGTGGCTCGACAGATAATTCGATAATAGATGGAGAAATTCCGAGTGATAAAGAGTTGGTGAGCATATTGCTAAAAAATTTTCAATTTCTTCAATTTTCTTTTCATTTAGAGTCTTATTTTGTTTATTTCATCACCGAAGTATTGCAGAATGGAAGTGCATCGGATGATATTGATGATGATTGGGCAGAGCCAATTGATGACCCGGCTGGAGGAGTTTCTGCACAAATAGGCAAATTGATAATTAGCAGAGATCTCGATAAACCAATCGAAGAACGACTTGATATGCTTCATGAGTATTTCTTGAAATCTAAAGCTGATGGCACAATTCAGGCAATCTAATTTCTTTGTTAAGATTCAGGAATCAACGAATTCAACTGCATGAATACTATGAATAAAGTTATTTTGATTAGGTTTTTACATTTGACCGGACCTGTGTTTTTGAAAGAAAATATTAGTTGGCAAACCGTTCCCATTCTGTGTTCATCCTGATCAACTTCAGAAATAATTCTTCCAAGTATAGAAATAATTTTAAATTTCTATATTTGAAAGAAATCTGCTGAAAATTTATAATAGAAGATGTATGTTGCAGAATAGTAAGAAATTACTAAATGAGGCCGAAAGATTGGAGCTGAAATCAAAGGCCACTCTTTTATTGGCTGACGTTTTATTTGATACGAATGTTGTCAATCAAATCATGGAATATCGAAACATTCTTCTGCGTTTTACTGTTAACGACCACAAGGTTTGCATCACAACTTTTTTAGCATTATTTGTTATTCTTGACCTTAGAATTTATTGTTTTTTTTTTTTCCTGAGATCAGAATTTACTAGTTTTGTTTGGAATTCCTAAATCACATTCAACTTCAGGCGCAGCGTCATCTACTAGGTGGTATTGAACAACTCATTTCAAAACATTTTGACACCTTGTTGCCAAAATCAGCTCATATCATTAAAGCACTTTATGATACCGATGTGGTGGAAGAGGAAGTTCTTCTTGCTTGGGGTGAAAAGGTATGAAAACGGAACTGTGTTTATAAGATTTTAAATTTTCGAGATTTTAGAAATCTAAGTTAACAGAAATAAGATTATACGGAGTTATTCTTTTAAGCCAAGCAAGAAGTATGTTAAGAAGAAACTATGTGCAGAAATAATCAGTAAAGCGCAGCCCGTTTTGGATTGGTTGAAGAATGCAGAGGAAGATGAAAGCGACGATGAGGACGATGAAGCTATTGAAGTATGATTTAAAAGTCATTATCCTTTCTTTTGGAAAGTCTTTTATTCACTCCTTCAAATCCCGCAGTAAAGAATATTGAAGTTTAATTTTTTTTTTATTTATATGCAATGTAAGAAAACAGTTTATGCCATATGTTCCTACTCGTCTATTCTTGTTATGATCTCCTTCAATCATTTATGAGAATACCCTACCTCTTGATATGTTTCTCCATAGCAATACTCGGCTTTCTTGTCCTAAATAGTTTACCTTTGATTGTAGGCTGCCATACCCTATCATATCCCCCTCATGTATATTCTATCGAAACTTTGGACGTTGGGGACGGTTCTGAGGTTCCCTTTAGTTTTAGTTTGAATTCCAAATTTAATTATTCCTGCAGTTTGACGATCGCGCCCGAAAAGTGGGAACAGTTGAACTGGATGCGACGAAGAAGATAAATGGCAATGCGCAAACCGAAAAAGCTAAGACTGAGGATGATGATGAAGTTAATATTGACGATATCTAAATGGACTGATTAATCTTTGGTCATAAAAGTGTTTGATAATTTGAAGATTGCTTATTTTTATTTTCATTAGAAATTATCTTATTTGAGTACTGAAATGAATCCATTATTTTGTATCACATGTTTTATCTTTGACTTCTTTATTCTTTTTTCGTTTTTTCTTTTAGTACTCTGATTTTTTTTCTTCTTACTCCATGTTCTTATCATACGATTTTTGGTTTTCATCTTGTTCATCATTACTGAATTGTATGCTCCCGTATTCTTTTTTTATTCAAACAACTATGTAAGGAAGAATCTAACGAAAAAATTAAATTGTTCTATGGATTTTGAAGTGATGAAATTGTTTTCCAAAATTGCGTTGATAGAATAATCGGATTTTCGAAATTTATTCGTAAGTTTATGGATTTCATTACTAATGTCTGGATAACACAAACATACAGAATGACAATAACTTCGTCAGAGTGTGATAGTATTTGAGCGAAATAAATAGTAGCTTCTTGTTCGTAGAATCATCATGGGCGTTTCTTCCACTTATGGCAAAATATTGAAGAAAGCAAGAAATTCTGATCATGCATCATGCTAACCGAACAGTGAACATTGGTAAATTGTTTGTGAAGCTTCTTGGATTCCTTCCAGTTCAACATGAAACAAAATGGTATTTTGTGAATCTCTCCTTTAAAGTTCCAAGAATAATTTGTTTAGGGACGGACAGGGAGAAATTCCTAATCTTAATGGGAGTGCGGAAAAATGTCTTGCTGTTGGAACTTCTTTATGTTGTTAAATCACAACCCTGACTAGGAATAGCTAATATAGGGCATCGTTATATGTCAGAGAGTATTTTCAAATTCTTGGTAATTCGTTGAGTATGTTCAAGTTTTCCATATCCCTGCCTTGTTATATCATTTTTATGTCAATTTTACTAATATAAGGATAAAACGCAGGAAGAGCTAAGGTGCTTAGGGAGTAAGCTGCACTGAAAGATCATTGAGAATGAAACAACTAAGCCGGAGTGGCGATATCAATCACATTTCACAGTGAACAGAATAAATTTATCCTTTGTACATTAGATTCAAACAAATGAATTAAACAACAATCTTGGGAACAGTTAATGAACAAGCAATAGAAAGAAACCAAAAAAAAGAAAAAAAAATCAGAAATACTCTTGTTTTTTTTCTCTTTATTAGCCGGTAAACTTTCCAATTTTAACAAAGGATGGTAGTGAAAAAAAAAAAAAATGAAATCTCTGTCAACGATAAAAATTAATCAGAGGACACTAGTCAGAATTTTTTTTTCGATGTAATTTTTGTCTTCTGAATTTTTCATTTTGACTAAATTCTGATTAATGTCCTCTAAATTCTTAATTTTAATGAATTTTTCATCCAAACTCTAACATAGATTTTTGCTGTAGATTTCCCAAAATCTCAATTTACAGCCAAATTATACAGAACATTTCTTCACTGCCTGAATAGAGATAAATTAATATCAGTTCTTAGTGAACAAAATTGTTAAAATCTCTTCCAGTAAAGAAAACATAAAACACCATAAGGACCTAATTGTGCAACAAATTAAGGCATAATATCAAAGTGCTGGCAAAGTATTGTATATTCTTCTATGCAGTTTATTTTAATCGCTTCCCGTACCTCTTTTGACATGAACAAAAGTTTCATAGAACAAATAACAGGGTCAAGCTCAACATCGTCCTGAAAAATTCAACAAAATTTAAAATGATAAATTCGCCGTCTTCAAATGCTTTCAAAACAAAAATACTGGCTGGAGACTTCTTGGTTTTCACCAATTTATGGAAATCCAAAATTTTGAATAAACTGAACAAAGGGGGAATGAAACAGATGCAGAGAAAGTAGGGAACAATTCTATATTTTAATTTTTTTCGAGATAGAATTAAAAAGCAAAGAGTCATCAAATATTTAGTACATTTATACTTAATTACTTGCTTCATACGATGAGAATAATGTGCCGGAAGTTCATAAAGACGAGAAAGTAATGCGAAGAATTAATATTAATCATTTTGAAATGAGACTTAAACTTGGTAGACTTGCTTACTCCTAATGTAATATTAAACCAGCAAAATAATCATTGACAGACATCTTCGAAAATCTAAATCATATATGTGTATATACCTTTTGAGGATCATTTCTACCATGATAATCTTCATGATACTCCTTTTTTCCTCCGTTATAAGTCGTTGGAGAATGATTTTCACAGTTTTTCCGCTCAAAATCGGAACAACTGCATTCACTAATAATTGATTCAAAAGCATCATCGAAAAAGGTAGTTGCATTTTGGGTTGATGCATTGCTGACAGAAGGATTCTGAAATTTCCATGAAAGAATATGAGCTAAAATCAAACTAATATTGAATATAAAGGGAATTTTAATTTTTAATAAGAAAACTAATGAGAATTACTTTCAGGGACGTGTTTTAATTTGACATGAAACAAAAATATTTTTCCGCTCTAATTCAAATAAATGTGATCGAATTTAAAAAGCGAGAGACAGAAAAATCACTCATGGATTATGAAATCAACATTACTGAATTTGCATGAAGCTACGACTCGATAAGCTAAAGACAAAGAAGACTGGTGATGTTATTCCTATAAAGAACAGATGAATCAATGGAATATAAATTATTGGAGCAGTTAATTAATTATCATTCATCTTCAATTGCGACTGTTTTTATTAATCTTACAATTCATCCAAAATGAATAGATAAAATAAATTAAAAACCAACAGACCGAACACATGGCAACAGCATCGATTTTTGCAGGATCAGCATTCATTTCTACAGCCTTTGCATAAAATGATTTTTCTTTTCTGTGTAAAGGTCCCTATAAATTAAAATCATATGTTTCTATAATCTGTTTAGAAAAATCACAATTTTTTTAAAATAATTTAAAGTTTTAGCCGGTTAAATGAATGAAAAAAATTTCGGATATGTAAACCTTCACTGAAACAAAAATAATGTTCCAACTCGGAGCACATGTCTTAGTTCTGACGCGTTTTATATCCATTTCGATTATATGACCACGTATGTCATCGATATGTTCTCCAAAGCAGTGCTTTTTATCAAGGACTTCACCAAAAAATGGTAATGACAGAGACTGTCGACCACTATAATTTTCTGATATCATTAATTCTACTGTAACCTGTAAATAAAAAAAATTACTTTTGAAAATTTTAGTTATTGTTTATAATCCTTTTTTAATTAATAAGCACTTTCAAAAAATAAAAAATAATATCCCTCAATAAAGAATAATATTCCTCCTTCGATTTAACTTCCTCCAATAAGTGATTGAATAAGAAATACAGACTCAAAACGCACACAGCCCTCTCTTTGTCAAATTTTTTCGAAATAAATTTTGCAATATTTAAATGAAAATTTACCACAGCAGTGTTATTTTCTTCACGTGTAGGATAAAGACTATCTATTTTCTGCCATCTATTTACACAAAAAAATTTTCCACTCGGATGTGCTCGTTGTTTCCTTCTAGAATATAAGTTAAAAGATGGTGAAAAAAAAAACCATAAAGTAAGTAGTATATCACGTTAATATTACCCATATTAATAAGTTTAGCTGTTGTAGCGATTTGCTTGTTTAATTTATAAAGATTTTTCTAGCTAATGTGTACTATACGGATAAAGTATTTTCAGTTTTGTTTGTTTTGATGAGTATTCTATTCCCTACAGTGATTATAAAAAGTGCTTTACAGCATATCGGATGTATATACTAATAAAAAATTCTATACTATTTTTAAGCAGTACAAATTTCAAAAATAAATTTTCTAATGCCTGAACACATTAAATGAATGCATTTTGAGTCAAAAGAAAAAACTGCAAATAACTTTTGCGCAAAAAGAATCTAAAATTGGAAACCTACCTAATACAAAATCGAATCCAGTCACCGATGTGTAAATCATTTTTATAATAACAAATAATTTCAGCCAACAAAGGCGTCCATATGAAATAACCTGTGTAGCATTCACCAACGACGATGCCAACATAAGAACCAATTTTTTCTGCATATGTGTTAGAAACTGCTTTCGTGATAAAATCTCGATTCTTCATCTTTAACGATATTTTTAATGCATAGTACTTGAATTTACAAATTTAAAAATACGATTCAAAGAGCAATATCGGAGCGGAAAGGAATATTCTTCGATGCTTAAAACATATTACGAAGAAAAAATTATACACATTGCCCAATTTTTACGGGACCAGACATTACGGATTATAAAAAGCCTTAGTAAGTTTTTTTTATATGAAATGAAAGAATCTATGGTATCACAATCAACCATCAAATCAATATGAGGATGGACGAGAAAAACGGTTTGACTATGATATTGCAAGCTTCTTTCAGTACATAAATACAAAAATATGATACTTTCAATCAGAATTTGAAGCAGAAAGAAACATTCATTATAAAGTTATACTAACTGGCAAAGTGTGAAAGTTAGTTATTCTCCAATATGGATCATCGGAAACTGCTGATCGCATCGCTGTGCACCAGACAGTATATTTTTGTGAAGCATTTAAAGTAATATTCGACAGTCTGTTCGCATCAACTGCCACTGGTCCGAGAACAACAGAAAACATTATTCGATGACCTTTCGCTGAGATTTTATCAGTTAGTACAACTTCTGTTTCAACCTTAAAATTTAAAATTAAAAGAAAAAAAACCTTCTACATTAAAAACTTGAAATTTAAAAACACAATTACTCTTTCCACTCTTTTCTTCATATTGTATTAACCCGAATATTACTATCTTTGTTCAGTACACATTTTTTTCGTAAATAGCATGTTGGGCATGAGTCTCGGAAGAACGGAAATCCGGATGCCAACCATTTAAAACTCTTTTTTATTCATCTACTAGTTAGAGTTTTGGAAGAATAGTTCCACTGTAGAATAGATGAACAAACGAAAATATCGCACTTCTAATTGACCGTTAAATATATGAGAGATGCATAATTTCCGGGATTTCATAGCACTTTTGACTCTCCAAAACTGACTGCTCTCATTTATTTCGAAAATAAACCAATCGCCAAGTGCTGGGATTACTTCAAATCTGCAATTTACATGCAAATCTAAAGGAGTGAGATTTCAACATTCCAAAACATATATATATCTATGTTTTGGAATGTATAGGTATATGTATATATATACGCTTTATTGTAGTCTAGCAATATACTAATGCATCGTTCATGCTCACAAAGGTGAAAAAAAAACTAACATTTTCAAATCAACATGTAACATTCGGCCATTTCCATGCTTTGCATCTTGAATATAAACTAATGCTAACGATTTCTGAATATCGACGAAACAAACGATACCCTTTCTTCCTCTATTCACACAACCCTAATAAAATTAAAATTAAAAGTGGTACATTTGAGCTGATTGTGTACTCGACACTTTGATATCATATAATTGACTAATACATAATCAAAATTGGAATAAAATGAAAAACTATATAAAAAAAAACTATATTCTATATATATATAAAACTATATTCTGTGTAAATATATAAACACATACCAAGATTTGAAGCACATTCCACGTAGCAATTGGTTCTTTTGAACTTTTCTTCAAACGTTTTAACATTACTTCATATGTTTGTCCAATTCCAAAATTGCACACTGCTTTTTCCAGTATACGATTTCGATCTGTAACTGGTCCTATCCAGTCCACAAATAAGTTATTCATCGGCCAGTGAGAAATAAATATAGTTGATATGAGCTGGAAGAAAAGAAAGGATGATAACACAAGGAACATTACTACCAAAACCTGGAAATATTCATTTTCTATAAAAAAGAGAAAATCTATCCAAAAAATCTCATTTCTTGCAGCAGAGAAATGAACGATTTTAAATTTCCAGTAATTAAAAAGATTTAAATTTTACTTGACTGACTTCAGAAATGAAAGGAGTAACATAAGTCGAAATTATATAAACAATCTTTGCTACAACCATAACAAGTACCTGTACCTTAATTCACTGTTTTATTGAAAACGAACTAACTTACGCGGATGTACCTAACAAATACCTTCTTTCACGTGAATTATTATTAAAAAAAAAAAATGCTTCAAACAGTAAAAAAAGCATTAAGCAGATAAATTTATTTATACGAACCAAAAGATTATTGGATAGCGGAACACAACTTAAGATGGGATCTGCCATTGTCCACTTGATAATACAAAAGTTGATATTCACATTGCCATAATTTCTAGGATGTGAACTAGAACAAATCCTACTACAATTCCTGAAGATTAAAAAGTAAAAATTGCGTAAACTAATAAATCGACTAAAATTATTTTTTGCAAAATCTTTTGAAAGTAGTTAGACAGTATGAAAGCAATAAAGGAAATCCTCAAACTTTCGAAAAAAAATGGAATGAAACTATCAAAACTGAGTAGATGAGGATTAAAAATCTCCAAATAATCACAATCTTATTTTCGAGAAGTGAAATATTAGAAGGTAATTCACTATTTTACAATTAAAAAGCAAAAAATGAAAGCATGAACTCACTTGGCCATGAATTTAATCCATCTTCCAATCAGCAAATTTTCATCATTTTCACATATTCCTTCTCCGAGGGATGGTGTCCAAACAAATGCAAATCTTATGGCTTTACTAACCACTACACCTATCAGAGGACCTATAAGCTACAAAAAACCTTTCATTATTTTATTGTTTCAAAGAACCGAAAATTTAGATCGCGCATATATATATATGCGCGATCTAAACTTTCAGTTCTTAAAAATATATATATATGTATCTTATAAATTTTGCATAAAATGCGACGCGAATATATTATTGCCGTAGATAGACAAATCCTGCCAAAGAATTGGGCTTATTTTCGGAGCCTTAATGAGAACCACAGCAGGTCTGCGATATATTGCATAAAACAATGAAATGAGAGGATAAGATATAATATAATATTTTAATATAAATGCCCATGTAAACCAGAATATTTATACATAAATGTATTTTCCAAGCCGATTCGCAGTACGATATTATGTCTTTAAAAGATGCAGACAAATGCGAATGAGGCAAACATAGCTGTTTCTGAAGAAGTACGACGTTCCCAATAAAACAAGGATTGAAACAGTAGCTTGAATTAATAGAGGTCTCTCAAAACTCATAATTTATGAAGAATCAATTTTTGTTGTCATATTAACAAAACATTCTTACTTCTTTATCATTTGCTAGATTTTTACTGACTGGAACAAGTTCAGGAATCTGATTGGATGGAACAAACCAGTACGTATCACTTTCTTGCTCATTCCATTGCCGGTCCCGCGGAATCCTAAAAGATGATACCAATTAAAA
This sequence comes from Onchocerca flexuosa, assembly GCA_002249935.1. Classification (NCBI taxonomy): domain Eukaryota; kingdom Metazoa; phylum Nematoda; class Chromadorea; order Rhabditida; family Onchocercidae; genus Onchocerca; species Onchocerca flexuosa. The sequence goes on from KZ271538.1 coordinate 197,623, forward strand.
CAAATAAATATTCAAAACATATTCATAACAGTTTAACAGTTTCTTTTCACCCTATAATATGACATTCAACTCAGTAAACACAAACACAGTGAATTAATCATCAGTGAAATATTCCGTTTTGTGGATCTTGTAAACTGTGCGATGAAATAAATGTATGAAAGGACAACAGAAAAGTTTCCGAATGTGATAGGGCAACGTATAAGGATGATTAAAGAAATGAAAGCAGCTTTGGAATTCACAATTACGTTTTGGCAGTGACTTCATGAAGAAACAAAATCTTTTTCCTAAATTTTTTTTTGGGGCTGTTTTATGCAGAAAACAACTGAGAAATAAAAATAAAAAAAAGAAAAGTAAAAAAGACCTTTCTACATAAACTCTATAAATTCGATTTATGATAATGCCAGTGAATGGTGTAAATACAGCAACACGATTAAAGTGCTTCGATTCGATAATGATACCATGACCAATCTTCTCATTACACTGCCTGAATATCACCTCAGTTCTGACCTGAATGAAAAAGACAAGTTTCGGAATATAAACCAGTTAAATTTCGAAAAACAGAAAAAAATTTGAACGACAAACTATAAAAGCAATATTCGCAATTGCAGGATAAATAATCAAATTCGATGAGAAGTAGAAATTAAGATCTGATGATGAAAAAACGAGTAGCAATATGATGCTGAAAATGGCGTTACACAATGAAATAAGATATAGTTAAAAAGTTATGATCTGTATAAATAACTAATTAAAAAGAGACAAGAACAGGAAGTTTGATCATTAAAGTGCTAATCTAAGAAAAGAAAAGCTGATTTCTGAAATATTTACTTGCGTCGCACAATCGTTTGAAGCAAAGAATTTGAAGCAAAAATGAAAGACAATCCATGAAAGAAAGACAGCTTTTTGTATATTTGTACTTGAAAACGAAAGCCAACAATGTCATCAAATCAAAAATTCGAACAACAATATAAGCGGAATCTAAAATAAAAGTTACCTGTGCAACACCAATTTCAAGAACTCGAGTTTCTAGAAGAGGAGCGATCTTATGAATTTCATCGGTTTTTAACGACACCAATAACCAGTCACCAAGATTGAAATGTCTTGATCGATACGCAAAACTTATTTCTTTCTCACATTTTATAGCCTCAATCCATACTCGTGCTAAACGATCATCGCAATATGTTACGATTCCTTCTAGCGACTGTTGTTGATGTTCAATAGATCTTGATGTTACTTCCATACTAAATTCTGGAAATGCCATGTGTTGTCCACTCCGATCACACCTACAATATTCTAATTTAAATATATAAATTTGAAGACATATCACAATTTTCGATGTATTTTTAGGAAAGTTTTGGTTAATACATCTATTTATACTTGGATTCAAAAATCAGTCAAAACCATATAATCGAACTTGAAGAAATTGAAAAAACCTTAATCGGAATAAACCAATAATCTTTAGTGATAAAAAGCTTTTTGATCTACAATATCATTACGCAATTTTTCCCCAATTAACATCGGAAGGAATCATCGGATCAGTATACTAAATTTCTTGAATCCGTTGAGACAGAAAGCCCCATTCCAAAGGAACGATATTTTACTGTCTGATCCCTCACTTGGGAGTAAATTAGATATACAAAACCTTCCCATTGAACACCCTTATACAAATCAATTCAATTATTCTGTTTCCATTATTTCGTCTTTTGCAAATTGTTTACACATACACATAACATAATAAACACACACATATAGAGAGAGACAGACACACGTGCATGAATTATTCGACTTTATCATGCTCTTTTCATGTATGCTTATATTTGCAATGATGAGACACATTCACTGGTAACATCACTGCTATATTTCATTTTCTTCAAAACATATCAATTGAAGACTAAAACATCCTTCTCATTTCCTTAAATGTTTTTTGATGTGTTGTCAGATATGAGAAATAAGTTTGATTCATCATGAAATGAGCCATGTCGTGACATATTACTGGTCATGCTTTCAGCGGCTTAGCAAATATTAAATACGAGAAATGACGATACGGGGAACGGATGAAGACAAGAAAACATGGAGATGAGCTGAATTCAATAAGCGAATATGTGAATTTTAATTCAAAAAGGATGAAGCAAGGTTGCATATGGTGGATAATAGAGGAGAAGGACAGAGTAATAAATAACAATAATGAACATATATATATATATATATATATATATAAATAAATTAAAGCATTAAGTAATTTAAACGCTACCAAAGCTAAATTGGCAAAACTTTTCGGTTGTATTTTTGGTACGAGGCACTGTTTACTATGAGACATATTCTATCTTACACAATGAAAAATTTGGAAATTTCAAGCAGTGATCTAATAAATGTGGCAGATTTTAGTGTTTCGAGCATGTTGCGTCATGAATGGATAAATATTTTCTTAAACGATTGATCTTTGGTCCATCTCTATTTAAAACAAAATATGCTAATGATATTATGATGTCTGTGACTTATTTCATGAACTACATCGAAAATGAAATCATACTATTTTTTTTATTAAGTAAAAACTAAAACAGTTTTGTTAGTAAATCTATGAGCTTATTATTTCAGATTGTGTGTTATTTACTTCAATATCAGAATCTCAACTATGAGAAGTAAGAAACGACATACTTAATTCCCGAATTGTGTGAATACTTTCAGTTAATTTACGCATCTATTTTTCGGATTAAAAAGGAAAAAAAATGTGATTTTTGCAAAACATGACCAAATATTGTCAGTGATTCATCATCTCTTTGGTAAATAAATCAGAACCATAATTCCATTACTGTATTTGTATGTGGAAATGAATTCAATTAGTGAATCATCTATATGTATTATATTATATGGTAGAAAATTTCAATGAGCAGATTAAAGTTTTCAAGTGACAAAAAAAAATTTTTTTGTTGAATTGGTAAATTTTCGAAATATTCGATTGTTTTTTGAATATGAAATTAGAATTTAACAAAAATCTATTTTCAATTCTTCATTATTCTAAAATTTATTATTTTCCCAATTTATACCCTAATTTACATATTCTGATCTTTGATCTTACCTGAAAAAGTATTATATTTGCTCGAAGAATTTTCGAAAGAAAGGAGAGAGAAGGAAAAATAAGTGTAAAACGTTGAAGAGAGAATGCTGAAGAATTAGGAGTAATGTCCATCGTACCGTGGTGGATAGGAGTAGGAGACAGGCGACAGAAAATGAAGGAAAACGAGGAAGAGAGCAATTATCGACTTGTAGGAGGAGAGGAGATATGGAGCAACTTCAATGACATCATTTCCCCCTGAATAGATTTCTGTTGACATTTCAACATATCCAATAAACTACATTCTATGTATTCATCTGAACTGACCTTTTAACGACCGCTCTCATCTGCATCGACATCTGGTATAGCAATTGCAGCCTGTTTACTGTTTATCTTCAGATTAACGATACTTCATGCAACAATTCTAAATTTTTCTCTCCTCCCCATTTCTTTATTTATTTTGTTTTAATTTTTAAAAATTAATATTGATTATAAGTAGGCGCTTATATTGATTTCGAACTACTTTCATCTCATTCTTTCCGAAAAATCGAAATTTGTATATGGCATCCGTGACCTTTGCTACACATTTATACACCTACAATGAAGATCAAACAATCAAGAAATCAAGCATCAACAGAAGTTAAAAGGAAATTTCATTGGATGCTTTTTTTCGTTCCCTTCTGATAAAATCTTGTTTTTGGTAAACATTTGCATCAATATTAAAAAACATGTAATTTCTGATGCCCCATTAAGGTAAGTACTTTGAAAGTAGACCTATTTTGATTCTTTTGGTATTAAGAATACCGCAACAGATAATTTTTCAATTTAGTTCTCTCATTCCTTCACTGTTCTTAATTCAAATGAAGAGAAACGAAAAAAAAGGGAGAGAAGAATGAAAAGTTTGAACAAATCAAACATTCAAATGTACTGATCAGATCGAGATCGCCCTCAGGTTATTGACAAGACTGTCTGTCTACTTGTTCGCATGTTTCCAGGTGCATTCATGTTCCCTGGCAATAGATATGCCGGCATCTGAGAAACCTAATGCAAGAATTTCCTGCTGCGTCTTAAGTCATTTTCACAATAGTCGTATTAATCTCGAGTATATCATAAATGCTAGAAACTGCTCTATTTTATTTCTAACAATTTCACTTGAAAATTTATGGAAAAAAAGTTTTGTATAATACTTTCAAATGCTTTTGGCCATTCAATGGCTGCGATTGAAAAACAGGATATCATTTACTTTGCTGATTATATGATTAGCTATGCATTACAGAAGCTGTTCGTCGATTTTTCAAAATATATGTTGAAGAGTAACATCTTGATTCTCCAAATTTCCAAGATATGTGCAACTTTCTGATTCTTCGAATCTCTGTAATATGGTGCAGCATTTTGATTTTTCGAATCCCTAAAATATATGCAATATTTGATTCTTTGAATTCTTAAAATTTGTGTAACATTTTGACTCTCTGAATCTTTAAAATACATGTAACTTTTTGATATGTGTGATTTTTATTGTTAGTTACAAAATTTCAATTCTGATAAGCTGAGTATTTTCAATGGATGAACTTTCCAGTTTCTTTTTATCTTTATTATTTTTATCTTCACAGTTTGTGTTACTCATAGGAAAAATAAAATGATTTTTATGATTTTTCACTGCTCATAGGACATTCACCCTACGTATTATTTTTTTCAATAAAAATTCAAAGTTTGATTAAATTTAAAGAAAAGAAAGTTTCCATATCATAATTTTGAAAGTTGGTTCTGCACTCATCGAAAAACAATATTGTTTTTTTTACAAATATCAGTTTTTTATAAATGCATCATTGATTTACGGAACACATCCGATATTCTTTTTGTTTTTGTTTTTCTACCAACTTTCTTTTGCCTGAAATATAAAAAAGAAAAAAAAAAAATGACTGAAAACAAAATATTTGCATTCTCATATTTAATTCTTTATCAAGACCTAAACTAAATATGATGTCTTTTCTGTCTGGAATAAATTTGCAAGAAAATTCAATCAGTCAGCAAATAAGATTCATCAGTAATAAGCTAAATGAATGATTAATGATGTCGATAATATTTATCAAAAGAAGTTAAAATAGCGGAAAAAAAAAAGATGTTTTCTCATAACTATGTAATGAAAAATTGATTTTAATAAAAAGTTCAAAACCGTTTATTGAAAAAGATGAAGGATCAATTATTATTTCTTTCAGTTCTTCCTTACAAACTTTTAAGACTTGCCATTCGTAATCACAGTCGATTTCTTTTTAAAAAAACTAGTTTTTGTTCTTTAGGTTTTTTTTTTTTCGCACTTTTTTTTCTCATCATTCAAGTGTATTTTTTGTATGTTCATTTTTTCCTTACCTATTATCAACGTCACATTATCACGAAATCTTTTTATTCGAATATCATTGACGATTTCAATATATGAGTGGCTAGAAAGAGGCAAATAAGCAATTACTCATATCATTTTGTTTCCCTTCCGGAATATAAATATATCCCCATTATTTTATGACTTATTTCCATGATTTATTTATTTTTTTTTTCGATTTGTTTTATGACTTATTTTTTTTTATATCTTGTCGGAAAAATCCGAAAGATATAATTATTGTAAACAAGGAGTGTTAAAGATCAAGAAGCGTGAAGATAGTTTTATAGGGAACAAAAGCCGATAAGCATATTTCCTGCCGAAACGTTCCGATTAACAATTAAACAAAGTGAAGTCAACCAATTCAGGCGACACACTGGAGATCGGAAGAGCAGGAAGAGCCCCGAAAGGATTTGAATGGATAGGGTTTTGGAGCAAAGTCGTTCAAGTTTTAAGTTCAGTTCGGAGTTTTTACACCGATACTGCGATAGTTTTACAGCGACACAGAACGACGCAGCAAAAGCAGCAGTTCGACAATCAAGAAGCAATATTCTTCTCTAAGTGTGACAAAAGAAAGAATAATCCAGTGATCGATTCGCTTGATATTCTCAAATAATTGCTTGTACCGTATAGGAAGAAGCACTGTTTGATCAGCCAATAAAACTTTTACAGAAGGATTCACCTCTGTCACACCAATAACTTGAAAAAAAAACTGTTTCGATGTAAGGAATCCATCTGTCTATTTCCATTATTGGGCCCTATACAAAAATGCTCTTTAAAAATAATGTAAATCTATGGACTGTTTTCGATTAACTGGAAAAAGATTTAATCTTGAATTGATAAATATTACGATGATATTTATTTACACTTTTTCTAGTCATTAATGACAGTTTAAATGAATATGGGAAGATCTTTCCATTTAGCAAATTCTAAATTCGATGAGAATTGCTTAAATAATTATGCGGTAGATAACATCATGAAAATTATTTTCGTATAGAATTTCACTTTTTTAACTATTATTTTCTTGCTAAATTCTTTGTTACTTGCTACAATCTCCAATGTTCTCAATTGACATGTTAAAATGTGAAATATGTTCTAGATGATAACATTTACAGTACTTAAGAGTTCCAATTTTTAAATTTGAAGACATATATTCCCAAAATCGAATATCCTAGTTCCACAAATTACTTTACTCATCGTCAAAAAATAATCGGTTTTAAGAATACATATTGTGAAATTCAAAAGTAGAAACTACCAAATATGTTTGAATGTTATCGTTTGTCGCAAACATCTATGGCAAAAGATTGTCCATATAAAGAAGTTTTAATTGACTAATTACTAATTTGAATTAATTACTCAGCTCAAATTTAGCATCAGCTACTGCTTACTGATGAATGCCACCGTTTGAAAGTATTAGGAAATTTCCGCTTACTTAAATTGATAGTTGACATATCCAACAAAAGAAATTATTCTTGAGAAATAGAATCACTATGAATGCTTGCATTTACTCGATTATTTCTTCTATTGCTTTATTTGTGAAAATATTAGGCATTCCGGAAATGATGGCATTCACATAGATTGATTTATTTTTCAGATTTCCCTACAATGGTTCATGGTTGTGGCAATCGAACAGTGAAATTTATATTTTTCACTTCAAATTTACTGATCTGTTTATTTGGCGCACTAATTTTTGGCTTCTCATTATGGGCTAATTTAGATAAAAATTTCGCTTTAAAGCTGGAACAAGTGAAAGCAATACATAAAGAAGAATTTGACATATTGATAAAAGTAAGAATATCCGATTTTTTAAGTTTCAGATTCATTCTGATGTGGAAATTTCAGTATAAATTCTGTATTATCATTTCTATAGCTTTAATCATTGTTTGATGTTAAAAAAAAGAGGAAAATTCTAAGCGTCTTCAGAATTTAACCATTGTTAAATTTAAGTTGAAAAAATTCCTGTCATTTGCTAAAGATGGGTTAGTTTTTGATTAGGAAAATAATTATTTTCTTAAGAAGATTTGATAAGTTGAATCATTTCAGTATCAAACATCGTTGTGGATATTGGTAGTTATTGGAGCATTCCTGTTTCTCGTTGGTTTCCTCGGTTGTTGCGGTGCGATGTGTGAAAATAATGTATTATTAGCTCTAGTAAGTTGCAAATTTGCATATTATCTTCAGTTTGTATCTGTCATTAGGCCATAATTCTATTTGAAATTTGGTAAAATATAACCTTGATCAGCTTTTGCTGATCAAATAGGTTGCATTTTTTTACTATTCTTTGCCAAAAAAACTTCATTCTCATCTTTTGTTTCTAAAGGTATGAGCTCTTGGCCCACTAAACAAAAGATTTATAAATAAGACATATCAATTTTAAATTTTTCGATTATTTGAAATGAAGCGTAGTGAAGGCCTCAACTAAGCTGTTATGCTTGTCCTAATCTTATCTGAAACCAGTTTTTTTTAACATGGAAATATATTATTTCTTCTTGATTACTAACAGAATTTCTTAAATAAATAGAAATTTTCTTTCAGTTCTTCGTCATTGTACTAATTCTTACAGTAGTTGAAGCTGGCGCTGTAATATTTGCAATTACTAACAAGGATCAATTTAAAAATTCTTTATATGTAAGTTTTTTGTTTCTTTTAGCATTTATTTTTGCTACAGAAATTAAGTACTTAAATGTTGATTCATAACACTTATTTTTTTAAACTGAAATAAATTTCTCAACTTAGGTAAATTCGTTTTATCTTTAAAAATGCTTCCAAGTTTTTACATAAAACCCCTTTTAAACAAAAATTTGTTGTGCGATTGATAGTAATTTAGAATTGCTTGCAGAATTACAAGGGTTAAGAGAAGAACAAAAGGCATGCTATCATAATTTCTTAGAAAAATTGGCAGAGTCAGTTAAAACAATTCAAAGAGTCAGAAATTTGATATAGAAATAAGAAATTAAGATATTATACCCACTATAAATATTTAAGATGCTAATAGTAATTATTTATTGTATTGCAATAAAAAACTTTTTTTAAAGAACTTAAGGATTTCAAAATATTTAAAAGCCTTTAAAATTATCTTTATGTTAATTTATGGTAGATGTAATCTAAATTGAGTTTTGGTTCAAATTCCACTACGTTGCTGAGATTGAGGTGAAATGAAACAGCACCGGAATAATGATGGTCATGATAAAGGAACTAAAATAAGGAAATAAACAACATACATATCAATAGTAGATTGAATTACAGTAGATCGCGTACTGAAAAAGCAAATAATTTCGAAAAATTCCAGTTAAACATCGAAGTTAGGAAAAAGCAAACATTAGAAGATCAGTTTGATTACTTTTCGCTGCTATTATCCGTCAAAGAAAGTATTGTTTTTTGCTCTTACCAGATGGCTAAACGTCAGGCACTGTAATACATAAACTTCCTATAAAAATTAACTATTAAATCGTTTCGTTTAATTAATTTGCTGATTGGCCTAACATTACTTGAATTGAATACGGAACTGTTTTAAACTTTCTAGAGTACCCTTTACTTCCTTCGAGTATAATAATGATAATAATAAATACTTAAAATTGGGAAAGTTACAGTAATCCATCAGAAAATC
>KZ271539.1:0-61057 GCA_002249935.1 Onchocerca flexuosa
TGTGAAGTAAACGCGTTGTCCATTTTCTAGATGTACTGCTAAGTGAAAAACAGCTGGATTTCGTTCATGTATGGGGGATGAAAAAATTCGCCACACAGCTTCATTTCTGCTTATGTATCTTCCAGCCTGATACTGTGCGATTTCATCAATATGTATTACCGCATTCCTATCATTTCTTTCAGGCTGCACGCCAAAAACTGCCATGTCGCTGCCTTTATTCACATACTTACAAATGTATTTGATCGATTTAACGGAATTGAAGTATTACACGTTTATGTGCGCTTGGTATGCTTTTAATAGCAAAGGCGAATATGGAACGACTCACCGGTTATCTACTTCAATGTCACCATTCCGCATGTGTATGGTTGCTAATTTACCTCCATCTTCTGCTGATCTTCTTCTGTATAAAGGATATCCATCGCTTCCTGTAATTGTGTTGGATACAAATGCTCGAGGATATCGCTTAGAGCATTTTCCGTCTATCATGCATGGTGATTTTGGATTCAATGTACTGCAAGGTCCGTGTATCATATTTTTCGTCACAACTTCATACAAATCCTTATCGACGTTGGGATCGGGTATTTCAGCGCATATAACATCGTCGATTTCATTTGAAGTAATTTTTGTCATAAAACCAGATTAGTATAAGTGCATATGGCAATCCTCTCTTTTGCCATTCCATTGAATACAAACAGCAGCGAGCAGACTCAAATACTTCATGTTTTACCATGAAATCCATCAGCTATTTCAGCTTCTGTCTGAAAACACATGCTGTGATGTAATGCCTACCCATCGGCGATTGCCCAGGAAGTAAGAGATTTTTTTATATCATTCAAAGCTGGATTACATGTGAATGTAATGAATAGGTCTGGAGGCCCGTATTGGCGAACATATGCAACTGCATCTTGAGCGTATTCATGCATATGACGTGGACTGCCTGCATATGAAGATGGCAAAATCGTTAATCTTCCAATGTTAGTTGTATTACTGTCATTTACAAGTGCATCTCGCAAATGAATATATTCTTCAGAGCAAAGCTTAGTTTGATTCAAACGGATGAATATCAAACGTTCTGTTTCGATTTTTGCATACATATATCAACAATATATTGGTGAAATAACTGACGGCATTTCAAAATATGATTGTCTTCATTCTCTCGAATCATTAATCGGTATGAATAATAATTCATTGTGCTGCATTTCTTATTTGATTCTTCGCCACTGATTGGATTTATCATTTTAACGTTGAAATGATACCCATCGGCACATCCCAAAAAATGACTGGATATTGCAGAGCATCGTAGCATCGATGAGTTTCTGCAATTTTTATCAATTGATCGTTTCTTCTGTGAAGAACAATATCTTTACGTTCGAATTGATCTCCGACTATTACAATTGCTATTTCGTCTATCGTTGGAGCATTGAATCTTTGCAGATGTTCTCCAACAGGTGTTTTGTGAGCACGAATAACAATCTTGTGTGTATCAAATGGCATCATATCAATTGCTGTTTTGAACGAACGCACTAAATTGTTTTTTTCGTGAAAAAGCTGTTGCAATTGGGAAACAATGGGTCTTTCTATGTCGGTATGAATTCCGCAACGTGCATTCAATTCATCATTGCTATCACCGATGAAATACATTTGTAGGAATTTATGCTGACCATTTGGCAGCGGAAACAGGTAGTTGGCTTTGTGATTAGTAGTAGTAGTAGTAGTAGTAGTAGTAGTAGTAGTAGTAGTAGTATCTAAAAAACTTAATCTATAATTTTAAATTGTTTGTAACACAATATTTTGTACTTATTACTACTTGGTTTAAAATTTTTCGATTTAAAACCAATAAGCGAGAGATAAATTTTATTTGGTTTTTAACTTTTTAAGATCAAAAAAAAAAAGATCTTACTTAATTTCAAAATTTTTAATTCAAAAGCAAAAAAAAATCAGAAACCCATCAAAACCCCATTCTTCTGTCCATATACAAAGTATAATTATTTTGTTTGCCGTGATGGTTAATCATCACGTTCGCTGCCAACATGTGCCCGGGAACATCCGATCAATCATCATATTTGATGCTCACATGTGCGCGGGCCATGTGACTAATCATCACGTCTGATCCCCGCCCGGGCACATGTGATGAATCATCACATTCGATGCCCTCATGTGCCCGGGCACATGCGGGCATCGTCACATTTGATGCTTACATCTGCGCGAGCACATGTATGCTCACATCACGGGTGGGAATAAATAGGATTTATAAAAAATATTAAAATATTTCGATTTTCTATTTTTTTTCTTATTTTTTAGTTTTCTATGAAATCCGGTTCTCTTCAATTTTTTTTTTCAGTTTTTTTTTATTATATGTTTTTTTTGTTTTATGTTTAATTTACCTAGAAAAAAAAAATGATTTACTGTGTATTTTGTAATTGATTGAACAACTATTTACTACTTTTGAACATTATTTATTGTTTTTGAATATTTTTCATTGTTCCGAATAACTTTTTACTTCTATCTATTACTTTCAGAGATGTATTACTGTTAGAACGAAAGTTATTAATGATCGGAACGATGATAATGTAGATTCAAAATATCTTTCCAAAAAAGTTTGCTCTTTTTTCACTTTTTGTTGTGAATTTTTTCTTTTTTATTATTATATTATATAACTTTTTAATTTGATAATATTCATTTTAATATTTCATCAAAAATTTTTTTTCGACTTCATGAAATCCAATTTTCTCCCATTTTTTTTTAGCTTTTCACTTTTTAATTATATGCTTTTTTGTTTTATATTATTTTTTAATTCTTAACTATTATCAGGGAAGTGAGGGAAGAAGGAGAATGAGGGAAAAAAAGAAAGTGGATTATCATTATTAGAGAGATGGGAGGAAGAAGGAGAATGAGAGAAAAAAAGGAGGGCCTATCATTTTTACTATTAGAGGGATAGGAGAAAGAAAGAGAATGAGAGAAACAAGGAAGACTTATCATTTTACTACTAGAGAGATAAGAGAAAGAAGGAGAATGAGAGAAAAAAAAGGAAGGCGGTGTCAATAAACTCCGCCCTTTCACGTACTTCTAGTTGTCACGCAGGTAATACGTGAAACAAAATAAGTATGTCTATCTGAGGGCACTCGCCTACTCGAATGCAAAGTAATGTCAAAATTTGAAAAAAATCGTTGGAGAATTTGAGGAGTCCATTGCGAAGTAGCAGGAGGCATTTACATTTTTATTTATATAGACTAGCTGTAACACGCTGCACCCAAATCAAATTTGTGCATTATTTGCGATCATATTGACCGCCTGCTTTCTTTCATCTCCAACAGAGTTATGGAAGAAATATAAATCGCACATGGCAAGATTTAAAGTAGTATCTCTAAGCGATTCCCTTATATTAATACTCTTTTTATTTCAAGCCTTTTTAAGCATTGACAAGAAACTGAATAATGATCGTTCTCCGCTCTTAAGCGGGAGGTACTGTTCTTCATTTAAACTACCAGCACCTTCCATATGCTAACTTTACAATATTAAACTTGATATTAAGCTTGATTTTAGCAGAGATTTTATTGATTTACGTGGAAATGGTACGGTGAATAATACGCAGCTGGTATTTCATCAAAAAATTAGCAACAAAAACAGAAGTTTTGCCTGGAATTTAATCGGAGATTTGCCTGCTAAAATGTTTAATTTTGGTGGTGGCTACGTTAATACAAATGCAGCTTAATATTTTTGTATCTTGTAAAATAGTGAAGATATTTCCCGCTGAATATGAAAAGAAAATTCAAATATAAATATGGATTTCACAATAGAAATCTACAACGAAGCGTTGATAATGATTGAAGATTTGTGCTTAGAAATCACGAACAAAGTTCTTAATCAGTTGAAAATGTCATCATCGAATCGATTTGCTGCTGCTTCGTTCGATGTGGAACTGCGTCATGAACAGAAATTTCGAAGCAATCGGTAAGAGCTTTCGGGGATTTATGATTTTGAACAAACGAACATTCACATTTTTATTTATATATCCTAGCAGTAATAGGTGAAAAGTTACTGTGCTGTGTCGGGTACAGCTAGTCGATAAATATCAATAGCAGTAGAATGATGATTGCGATTACCCCCATGAAAATACAAAAACCAGCACCGCCATTGCCGTAGTAACGCTTGGCCGAGTAGAGCCAGTAAATATGTAAATAAAATGTAAATGTTGCTGTGGTAACGCATGGTCGAGCATAGCTAGTCAATAATAATAATTATGATAGAGTGATGGTCAAAGAGAAACATGATTATTCATGAGTCAAAGAGAAACATGATTATTCATGAAAATACGGAAACCAACATCGGTATTTCCAGCTACTTCAATCGTTTATACATCTCATAATAGCCGTAACAAGAGTAAAATGGAACTGCAAATAATCTCGAAATATTGCCCAAGAATGGCTGGGACTTAAATTAAAAAAAATTTTTTTATATTCCATTTGTTAGTTTTGTGGACGAATAATTTTTTTCCTTTTTTTTTTTTTTTTTTTTTTTTAGGTTAGTAAGCAAGTTTTAGCATCACAACTCTGAAGAAACCTGCCCGTTGACACATTCATGCCACGAAAAACTTTACAATTGTTTTGGTGACATGCACGTAGATCGCAAAATCATAATTATGAGATTAAGAGTTGTTGCTTTCGGAATACGATAAAAGATGTGTTAGGATGTAATAAATATTGCGTGATGGAAGTTAGTACGTAGTGTACGAACACTTATCAATTCTATCATGTAATAGTAAGTATATTTAACCGAAGACAACTCATTTAGCGTCTTATGTTTATTAATTTCGAGCAGATGCGTCTTATGTTTATTAATTTCGAGCAGATGCTTGGCTTGCTATCAGCATCCTAATTCTGCTGAATTCACTCCAAAATTCAACAGAAGTTTTATTGCATTGAATTTTTTCAGTAACTATGTAGAAAAACAGTTTTTAATTTTTGATTTTATTAACTAATTACTCTCTATACTGTCTCAAGTAATACTGCATATCAGTTGGGATTGAGAAATTGTTACATTTGTAGAAGTGGCCAAGTTTTAGTATCACAACTCTAAAGTTATTCAAATTCTTCTCCGCAACTACTTGTTCCCATATTTTCAGTAAACCGATCAAATTCTTGGCTTTTCCTGAAAACAATATGCGAAGAATTTAAAGAAATTCCTGATAAAATTGAATTTAAAGGATTTTATACAAATAAAAAAAAAAAAATACCATGAATTTCAACTAGGCTTCCATATATTCGAGCTCGTGATTTATCAGTCAATTTGAATAACTCATATGCATTCACAAACGATTCCAAAATAGCGGGCTAAAAAAGTGAAGCAGATTCTCGAACACGGAATTTTGACACTACTTCCGCATATTCGAAAACAGGTTCAAATTTAGATTTCTTCAGCTTTCATCTCTCTTTACTAGTTCAAAATCAATTCCAAAAAATTTATTTTACTGTCATTTTTCACTCTCTTTGAATGAAAATAAAAATGAGAAAAGTTTATAGTAATACAGAGAAAAATAAAGAAACAATCCTGAGAGACTAGATAATAAAGGTTCACCAACCTCTTTACATTTGCGCGCTATATTACATATAAATTCAACATCTTCTGTTGATATGTTGTAGTTTTGTTTCTGAAGAATTGTGGAACGATTGATAAGATGAAATCACAGAATCAAACTATTCTGTTCATATAAGAACTAAAACGATTTATAAATGTTACTTTAAAATGAGAAGTAAATAGACTGGATAAGAATAGAAATGAAATTGAGAAACTTAAGTACCTTTAGGAAGTCCACAAACTGTATATGAAATCCTTCAATAAGAAATACACAACCCAAGATGCAGATTTGTTGCAGACGACTTTCTATGCTTCTGTTGATGATTTCTACTACTTAAACAAAATTCATGACAAAACAGAGGATATACATAAGTTTTAATCATATATATGATTAAAACGCATATTAACAATTTTAAATTCGGGACATTAGATAGTTTAAAACTAATTAAGAAGTGGAAGTTTACCATACAATGAAATTAAAGAAGCCAAAAATATGCAAAAACACAAGACTGCAAAAAATCTTGAAAGAAAGATTGAAACTGTAACCTTTCAAAGATTGAAACTGTAACCTTTCTGAAAAAATTCATCATTCTTTTTGAAGGCTGCCCGCAACACAAAAAATGCTACACCTGATAATGAGCCATGTTTCCCATAATTGGAAAAATAATCGAATTCTTTAACAGCTTGCTTTATTTGATTCCTGTAGTAGTTCCACGTTTTCACTCAAAATTTTATGGTGAAGAAAACAGTTCTTACAATGAGTGAAGAAAAAATGAGCTTGGATTCAGTAGAAAGAGGTTTTGGAGAAAATTACTACCAAATTTTTCTAGTTTCTGTACCAGACGAAATAAAATATGAAGCATAAATAACATGAAGTTATGAAAGATAAAGCAAGAAAGAATACATGCAGCCTTATCAATTGGAAGAAGTTGGAGAATGTAACAGCTAAGGTGGGAAATACAATGATATAAAATAGTTTGTTATCTTCTTGATATTATTTAAGACGTGATTTGAGTTCAGGAATCTAGTTCTTTTGCATTTTTCGGTCTGAAACGATTACATCATTCTTCTTCTAATTGAAAGTATGAAAAAAAAAAAAAAAAAAAAGAAAAGAACGAAGTAATCGAAGTATACTGATAGTTCTAATTCTATATGTAAAGATGCTGCAGAAACGAATATTTATAAAAATGCCTTTTTAGAAACAGTGAGACGATTACATCATTCTTCTTCTAGAAGTATGAAAAAAAAAAAAAAAAAAAAAAAGAAAAGAACGAAGTAATCGAAGTATACTGATAGTTCTAATTCTATATGTAAAGATGCTGCAGAAACGAATATTTATAAAAATGCCTTTTTAGAAACAGTGAGACGTTTCGAAAGTGCATTAATGGAATGAAAAACGAAAGTATGAAAATTCTTAGAGAAATTATCGCGATCTTGACGCACATAAAGTTCGATTCAACTAATTCTGAATTCTATTAAATTTAATCATTTATAAACTCTATAAATCCAATCAAACTTCTGATACATATAAAAATAAGAAGGAAGATTTGCAAATCATTTCCACCAGTGATTTTTATAAAGCAAAACTGAAGGCCCTGAAGACGAAGAAAAAACATACCTAAGGCCCCTTCCCAACACAATAAATGTGGTTTTAAATGTAATTTCTTTCAGAATTTTTCAAAATTACGCGTATGCAGATCACTAATAATTATGATAAATAGAGTCAATTGTAAAAACTTGTATGAGTAGTTTATTCAATCTTAATAAATCCTAGATTTTTGATATTTAAATGATGGAACTAAACGATAACATTATGCAATGTGAAACATATTTGCGATGCTGGAAAATATTTTTGATGTAAAGTATTCTGCTTCGTATAAATCCTGGTATTTATATTTTGGATGATATTACATGGATAGTTCCCGATTGTTCGCTTATTTTCATTGCAATTTTGAGTTCAAAATTTGTCGCATTTTCTAAAATATGAAGACAGAATTGACTCAGCATGGAAATTAAGATTTCCAGGATTTAGAGAAAATAATTTCAAAAATAGATATATCACACGTAAGCGTTATTAATTTTTGGGGCGTGAATCGAGACAATGGAGTTTTGAAATTATTTCGTTACTAATGGTGCACGAGGTATTCTATTCCAGATCGTCTAAATTAAGAGTTATTTCCTTGGCAGATGCTATTCGACACTAAACAAGAACTTCTAAAAGTTCTATCCTAATTTGAAATTATAAGTTCTGCATGGTATTTAGGTTCGCTATCCGAAGCACTGCTATGTGGTAATCATGAGAAACGTGTTGTGAACAAGACATTAAGCTTTTTTGAAGATTCAAAGATTCCCGGAAAAGAGGAACTCAACTCTGAATTCATACCAACATGTCCGATATTTTTCGAATCTAATAATTTTAATATCATCAAAACACCTTTGAAATCTGCAAATTATGAATTTACACGTAAATCGACAAGCTCTTAATGATAAGCCAGCAGCTAATAATTAAAGTAGGGAAAAAAGGAATAATATCTTCAATAATGGCTTTACCATAATGGCATCAAAGGCTGAGAGATAGATAGATAGCTTAATATCGGATAGGAATACGTCAGTTGGCATGAAGCATGAAGCATGCTGCATAACTAAGTTAAATGCACGCACGCTTTAAGGAGAAAATCAGAAGTATGAAAATATACAGTGAAGCAAATTTTAGGTTTTCAATTACATGCTATTCGCAACACTAAACATATAATGGAGGGATTTCGAAAGGTTATCTTAATTAGAATCAGTTGAAACGGATTTGCAGACTGACAGATATTACTAATGCTGGACCATCAACGATTTCATATCGGCTGGTCCTGGTAACTTCCCCGGAAAAAATATTCCAAAACCCACCAGAGCCTTTTTGTTAGAGCTGTTTCTAGATTTAACCACTAAGTGGATGCGTTAAAGGATGAATTTTGAAAGATCTCATTAATTGGATCATTTAAAAAGAATTTACAAAGTAACAGATCGATCCGATAAAGACTAAATACATAGAAACAAACACACATAAATAAAATTACAAATTCATTTCAGGGAAGCGAATGGGATATTAATAACCTCTCGAGATTAAATATCATTACTATAAACTGTTCCTTATAAAACATTAAACAAAGAAAGGTTTAGCTTTTCGGGAAGCAAGCACATAAAAGAATTTTTACAAAACTGAACGATGATTTCATCATCAGAGGTCATTAAGTGAGTCTCATGACCCGTTGACAGCTTATTTATACGAATATGCTGTAGCAATTTACTATTGATTAGTTATTACCATAGCAATTCATTAACTTTTGTTAAACTATTCATCGTTCAACGCTGGATATCACTACTATAATAAAGCACGTCGTTTGTACGGCTGATCTGTTTTAAAATAAAATTTAGAGACCTTACGGATCCAAATCTAAAAGTTAGGAAACAGTAAAATAAATTTTCAACGCTTTCATGAGAAAAAATAAATCAGTAACAGAAAAAGTTGAAAAGCAAGGAAGTGAAGAGAGATGAAAGGAAAGGGTCAAATGGAGCTGTATTGTTCCACGTTTAAGTTTTCAAATTGCACCAATAGGGATCCTAAACTAACCTTAGAATAAGGATTCACTGCAGCAATATTTCTCATCTAATGAGGATTGTTAATATTACAATAAATCTTGATAGAAAAAAGGGTGACTAAACAAATTCTAACAAATAACTCAATTTATTTTTCACAGATGACTTAAGAAAGATACCAATTTCTTCATGATCAAAAAATGATGAACATTATTTTCTGCCTATATCATTGTAGTGAACTGAACAACAGAGCAGGAATATTATATGTATTAATGCCTATATTACATGAATTTCTACACTATACTACTTATCAGTTTAGGTTAATGATAATATCATCAAAAATCCCGTTGCAGTTAAAAACCTGACAATGTGCAACAAGTTTTGGCCATGCCCATCAATACAAGTAAGGCTGATAAAATTGACAAGTTATAGTTTCCCCAAATTGATATTGCCAATATTTGTGCTCAAGCATAGCGTTAAAGCACCTATTAATCTGAGCATTTTGCATTAATAGGTACATTAATGCTATGCTTGACCACAAATACTGATATTATCAATAGCACGATTCTAATTCAACAGAAAATACATACTCCTAAACGCTCACCAAAATACGGTTTTCGTAATAATTGTTGAAGTAAGTGGACAAACAGAGATCATGTGACGAGAAATTAAACAATAATTAAGCAATTTAATGATGGTAAACAATAAACAAATAAAAAAAAAATGCAAAAAAAGTAGAATGGCAAAATAAAAATAATGAGCTACAAACAAAGAGAAAAAATCGAAAACCAAATACCGCGAAATGCTGAAAAAAGCCGTACCCATGAAGAGCCAGCAAAAAGAAAGCGTAAATAAGGGAAAAAAAAATCTATGAAGCCAAAAAAAAGGAAGAGTTTGAACCATTAAATACGACAACTGAAGATCAGATGATACCCAATAAGAAATTAAATGAAAACAAGGAAAAAAAAAGTCAGTGATTCATCGATAGATGAAAAGAGTGAAGAACATGATTGGAAACACAAGAAGAATGAATCAAATAAAGGATTAGTTACACGCATAATACTTGCTAAAAGTCCTATATATGTATTTAAGCAAGCCATCTATATTTAACATTGCATCATCGGATCATCAATACAAGTTATGTAACTCTTTCACGATCAAGTAATAAAACTTACTTCTTGAGTAAATCTTGTATGAAGATTCTGAAAACACAATCCTTTACTTTGCAAAACCTTAAATCAATAAGGCGACAATAAAATTGACGGGCTATTTCATATGCATCTTCATCCATATTATCAAAAATTCGACGTACAGCTCCTTCCACTTGTTCATCCATTACTGAGGCTTCCCCAGCTAAAGTACAAAATTACTGGTTGATGCAACGAAATTATCACAACAATCACAGTAACTATTCATTACTGGAAAAATTATTAGCAATGAAATAAACACAGGAAAAAAAAAAAAAGATACGAAAAAGCCCAATTTGAATAGAAAAAAGAAAAACCGAATCTGAATTCAGCGCCGTGCAACATATAATGCTTTTCCAGAACTTTTTTGCCTTCCTCCCAACCAAGATGAGTTATTACAACTGATGCCATTTTGACAGCCATATAGTCAGGCACTCTTGTTTTCGTCGTGCTAAAACAATTGTCAAAAAATTGTTTATACATAAGGGAAAAAGTATTAATTAAAAACAAGGAAAACTTACAGATCATTAAAATGTTTTATGGCTCTTTGCGTCTCAGCTTCGGTAAACGAATGATTTCCTTTCATAATATCATTGAATGCATCCTTTATCATAGACTAAAAGGATTAGAAATTTACTATTGCACTAAAATAGCACTGATTCAGTTTCTATTTCCAAAAAAAATGCTTCAAAGATTGGGTGCCGATCCAAGACTCATCATGGTTATTTCAGCGGCTCTCCCAAAACAGATTCACAATTATCAGCAATCCAAACAATTTACTCATTCGCTACTTAGCTTCTCAATAGTGACAAATGAGACGTAATTTAGACTGCTCACATCAACACTCCAACTATGTTTCTTCGGTCGAACATGAGTCATTCCATCTGGCCATGCTTGAAAACTCATTGTTCTTTTTAAATGTATCGCAAAAGCACGACGTATGTCTATCAAAATCGAACATCCAAAAGGAAACCAAAGTTTTGAGATTGGACTGAACTTCACCAAGCTTCGTGCCAGTATAACAACTACCATTTTTCCAAATACAATCTAAATTACTTCAGGAAATTTTAAGAAAATATATATTGTATCTTAATACAAGATTTCTAAAATTGAAATATCCTTCGTGAAAGGCAGGGTTTGACAAACATCTTCCAACAAGTCAATAAGTGATTCTCGACAAACGAATAAAAAAACTATCTCCAAATGTCTTGAGAAACATTTTCTTTATTTCACTTCTAAAGATGACAAAGTGATCTTTCATTCATCATTTACTTGAATTAATAAGCAATAACAATCATTCAAATGACAAAATAGAAGCACCTAAAGAATGCATAATTTGCAGACAAAATTTACAGTAATAAATCCAAAGTAACAAATTAGATTAAAAAACTTAACAGTTTCCATTTCGAAATACGATAATGTAGCATTATCAAAGTATCATAATCTCAAAAACTCTGAACATTCAAAATTATCATTATCGCCAAAACTTATGGTCCCGCTTTGATACTGGAGGAGGAATAGATGAAATCTAATTTAATTATTTAAAAACACGAATAGTAGAAAAAAAATCACGGGACTGGTGTATTTTCATGAGCAATCTCAAAATCCAATCCTTTCGATTTCAACAGCAATGAATTGATTTCCGGAGTCAGTTGTATGTCAATACCTTTCAATTTCTCATGAATTAAATTAATCATCGATTTATTTTTTCGCTTAGCTGCAATATAAACAAATTTGATAAAGTAGGATGAGCACTTCAGTCATGACGAGTAGTAACTGATAAATATTTCCCATGAGTTAGAGTATAAAAACATACCATAAAAATTGACAATTTTGGACACAGCATTTTCCAAAT
The DNA here is from genome assembly GCA_002249935.1 of Onchocerca flexuosa. Classification (NCBI taxonomy): domain Eukaryota; kingdom Metazoa; phylum Nematoda; class Chromadorea; order Rhabditida; family Onchocercidae; genus Onchocerca; species Onchocerca flexuosa. The sequence goes on from KZ271539.1 coordinate 12,202, forward strand.
CTCGTTGTTCCAAAATATTTTTTGCAATGCAAAGTTCGAATAAATCAAGAATAACTTCTATCTGCAGTATTTATTTTATTGGAAAAGAAAATTGCACTGGAGAAGTTTCAAATTTATTGTGGAAAAGCAAAATCTAATTCTGAGAAAAAAATGTCATAAATTCAAAAGCGTACCCGGTCCAAATTGATTTCTCGGTCAATATAATAATTAAGTTTCGATCCAGAAATTCGGAAACCGCTACTCTAAAAAAACATTAAAGCTAAGATATTTAGCTAAAAACTTATAACGAAATATGTAGTCGAAATATGTAGTCATGTTTTTCTGCGACTTCCATCTAACAAAATAAAAAATGAACTCACATTTATTTCTAACAGTAAATTTATGATTTACAATGAGATATTTTCTATTTGTTTCGCTAATATTTAAGAACACACAAAATACTGCTTACCTGTATTAATCGCATTGCATGAGCTTTTTTGTAACGCTCTAAAAGAGCAACACAAAAATCAGCCAATGATGATTCCTTGCCATGATAAATCGTGATCAAATTAAGCACTAAAAAATAATCACTTGATTAACTTCGAAGAACATTATTTATTTCTAGTAATTAAAATTATTTCTCAGTAATTTTATTGGAATGATATAAACAGAAGAGCATGAAGGAATACAAAGGAGCAATAAACAGAAATTTTCACTTGATCACGAAAAGAATACAAAAAAACCTTCAGAAATGATTGTTATGTCATCTTTTTCGATTGCTGCATTCATCAAATCGAATTGACCGAACACTGAATTTTTTTGAGCACTGATAATTTTTAGCAAATCGAGAGCTTGACTTAGATTATCTCTGCAAAAAAAAGGATCTGACAAATTCACTTCTCACAAGATTTGATTATGTACGTAGTTCGTTTGAAATTCCAATCTTTTATACAAAAATAAAGATAGGCTTAAAAGAATGTTTCTATTTGAAGAACTTAAGATTTGTGTAAATAAAAATAACCTCGAAAAACTCACTTTTCAATTAATTCATGAAATGCGTTAACTCTTGTGCTATATAGAAGCTCCTGCTTAATATTTAAATGAAGATCCAATATCTTGCTTACTTCATTTAGAAATACCATTCGCCCATCTGATGCATCCGACGAATTGTACTGCAATAACCAAAGGAAGAAATGGCAAACACTTCTACTTTATAACTCGTATTTTATTTAAAGTAATTAATTATTTGATTTAAAAGAAGTTGAGATAACTTAAAATTGATAGGAAACACTTGCTAGTTAAATTGCGGCAATATTTCTAGAATTTATTTAATAAACTCGCAATTTTCAATGCCAATTTCTGCAAGAACATTCTTGTGTTTATTAAAAGAAACAAAAAAATCTAACAGCAGTAAGCACATGATAAGAAAGATCGTCATGAAGTTCGCTGAGTTTCAATAGAACGGATTTGAAATGAACCATCATTTTTGATAAATATAGTTTCTCAGCCAACAGTAACCCCAAAGATGCAGATATTTGTTCCGACCTGTAAATAAATAAATTTTATTCCAGCAACAAAATTCTTACTAAATTGAAAATGTATAAAAACTAATAAAAACGAAATCAATATACGAAGTTTTTGTGCAATATGACTATTTCATTAGCGAAGCTGATGAGCAAGCGAATAATTTAGGGATCCAGAATGTGCAGTTTTGAAATTTCCTTAACAATAATCACACGAAATAAAATCCAGCCAACTGAAAAAGGTACCTAATAACCCAAACTTCCTTTGCCTTTTCCAAATCATCACAATCAAGTGCATTCCGCAGTTCCGATTCTATAAATTTTCGATTCGTGCTTTCTGTTTTTCCTAAAGACTCTTGTCTAATACCATGACCCGTTGCAATCTGTAATCCAAAAGGTTTGTACATGCACAGAAATATCAAAAATTGATTTAAAAAGCGTATATTATTAAATAAAAAGAACATTTTCCAAATAAGTACATAAAATGCTGAAAATTTAAGACTTCCTGAAGATATTTTATAACAAACAGAAAAGATTACTTTGTTTAAAGTGTTCGTTTTTTCATCCATGTAATGTTTATTTCTTCGAACTTTTGTGGCCAGCGATGATTCCTAAGAATCGAAGTTTATGCATTACTAAACTTTGTTCAAAAAAGCCCATGGAGGAACGAATGAAACCGTTTGAATCACAAAATTTAATCGTCTAATCCAAGCCATCATATAAATAAGTAATTAAATGAAAACGCTAAAATTACGAATACAGCTTTACTTTTTCTGATAATATAGTTACAAATTGTTTCTTTGACAGTTCACCACTACGATCAAGAGTTTGCAAAATATCGTCTTTATCGATTTTCCGAAGAATAATTCGTTTATCGGCAGACCACAATTCACACATTGTTTTGACCTTATTCAAATCACCACCAACGATGGCTGCTTTGATTATCTGCATTCCTTTTCCATACAGACGATTATTGCTTGCACCGGGTACTAAAATTTAATTCCTTGGAACAAAAGAATTAATATTAAATGAAATTTAACAAAGAAGTGAAGAATCATTGAAGTGTAAGAAAGATAGGACAACAATAAAATGGACTTACATGGAAAAAGCAACCGTAAAAGACAGCAAGCTGGAATGAGACTTTTGTTGTAAACTGACATATTGAGAATGAGATTTTTCACTTCTCGATATGGATAAGCCTCTCCTGCTGAAGAATTCTTCAAAGCCCTTAAAATGAAGAAAAAAGGGAATCGATTCAAGTGAAGCATGATAAGCAATCTTTCGCAACAAAAAAACTAATCCGCAGAATGACAAAAATCGATCCGCACAGCTCACCCATGCAACAGTAATTGAAGCTGCTGCATTTGTTTCGTTGCCAATAAATGAGTAATGAGAACATCAACTATGAAACACTGTAGCAAATTGTCATTTTCAACTTTTCTTATTAAATGTGGCAGAACATCCATGTCTAAAATTATGTAATTAATGCAGTTCGTTATTGCAATTTATTAAAATGCCTTTTCGATGTATTCTACGAAAAATTCCGGTTGTTCAGTAGGAAGATCCCAAAATATTGGCGGGATGGTTAACCATAAAAAGTACAATGGACATCTGAAGTATCTGAATTTACTTATCATGAAAGAGGAGAAGGCTATTATGCATGCTACTTGAATGAAAATACTGATAACGCATTACTGACGCAAAGATTATATAAATGATGCATTACCTTTCAAAAGTGGAACAATAAACAAATCTTTCACATTTGCAAAGTATTTGTCACCGCAAGAGGTAACTCCAGTACTCCGAAGAGAACGAGCAATCTCAGACAAATGTTCAACTTTCTTCTCAATTGTATCAGCCTTTATTAACTAAAAAAAATCGAAATTTATACTAGAAAATTTATTAAATAGTGCTATCGAATACATAAAGAAAAAATAATTTATTCAAACATCTAAATGTTAAAGTTAAAAAGAATCACTAATCTGGAACTTAAGTTAAGTATTCCAACAGAAAATTGAAAAAGCTCGTATAGTATCTTATAATTTATCGTTCAGTAAATCAGTAGCTCGTTCAGTAGCATTTATCGTTCAGTAGCTCGTATAGTATCTTATAATTTACTGAACGATAATAATCATTCCACTGAATTCTCATAAATCAAAAAATCCAATTCAATTTTTTACTACCAGTTAAATTACATTTTTATATGTTGAACTATATTAATGCAAAATAAGTTTAGTTAAAAAGGTAGCAAATGACACTGATTAAACATTTATAATCGAGCTTCAGTTAAATATAGTATCTTATAATTTACTAAGTCAAAAGTTTCAATCGAATTCTATCCTAATGAATTACTCTGATAGCATTAGACTGATGTAATTCCAACAGTAGAATCACTTAAATGAAATTTCGACAATTCACCTCACTGAAATGTAGTACTGCAACAGGAAGCTGTAAATGAGGACGATTCTGTAATTCTATAAAATCATCTGTTCGTTTGTAGATTGAGAAGAGATTGTGGAAGTCTTTGGGATTATTTAAAGCTACATCGCGTAAATAGATACGAAATGGATGCCTGCAACAATTTAATATTTACGTGAAAAATTTAACCAAAGAAATTTCAGATAAAAACACGGATAGATTTACTTTAAAATATTGCACTTCTGGAAAACTATGCACATTCTTACAACTTCTGCAATCTGTTTCTTTTGAACAACCGATGAGAACTGCCTTATTAGGACCAATCGCAATCTTGACCTGAAAAAGTATAAAACAAAACATGTCACAGCGAAATACTATAAAAGATATTTAATAAGGAAAATACAAAAATAATAAGATTTGGCGATCTAATACTGCATGCATTCTTCACCACTTATATCCAAAATAACCACTTTAAAAATTTAAAAATTTGATAGAAGCTAATCTGATATCAATACAATAAGACATGCAGGTTTACATAGTTTCTTAAAAAAAACTGATAGAAGATAATTACAAGATCCAATAAAACTTGCTTAAACTGGTAAAATCAAACATGAAATGCCAAAGATATATTGAGTTAAGTTCATTAAACTGTCAATTAACCGAAGTTAACATATTACCGACACAGTTTTTTACCGTCACCCCTTCAAAAATATAAAAAGTTAAGTTCAAAAAATAATTAGCGAAAATAAGAAAAATAAAATAAACATACCGTTTTTCAGTGTTTAGAATAAGATCAAGTAACATCGCAGCAGCCGCAATATTCTCTTCTCCTTTACTTATAAATCTGCGGATTCTATTGCAAATTATGGGCTCCCATTGCCTGCTCAATTCTTCCGATGAAGATAGAAGGCTTTTTAGCTAGAAATAAAACCAATAAAGCTGAAAATTAAATTTCAACAAAAAATAAGTGAAAAATAAAAGCAAGTCTGATTCATGTCTTCCAATGTTAAAAGAGCAGTTTCAGAAACAACACTGCATACATACCTTTACAACTGCTTCCAAATTTCCTATTTTAGCAAGAGAAAATAACAATTCATATATAGAAACTTGATGCTTCTCTATGAAAATATTAACATTCGCAACTTTATCCAGAAACTGAAAATATCCCTGCGATTATTAGTGAAATATCTCACAATATAGATTATCATGTTACACAGATGAAAAAATAAATCCAATAAAATTTATGCACGTCTAACCTCTAGCACATTCCCATCATCAGTGTGTTCGGCTTTTGCCATTATATAAGCCATTTTTAAGCTATCTGTCAAGGAGATATTACTTGCAACACGCTGAAAGTGAGGAAATGATTTAAAGACAAAAAAAAAAAAAAAAAAAAAAAAAAAAAAAAAAAAAAAAAAAAAAAAAAAAGACAATAGTGTCAGGATTCTTTTTATATGACTTTTATTAAAAGTTAAAAATGAAGAAATTAAAAATGCTTACTTCAATAATTGACTTCGCTTTCTCATCTTGTCCTGAACTCGTCAAACTATAAACCATAGATTCAAGTATCTGATTAGGCAGTTGTATTCCAATATTTTTGACATGGTTAACTATTTCACTAAAATGAAACTGCAATTATAAAATAGTAAATAATCTTAATTATAGGAAAAAAAAAATTGAGCTTTTTAAGAGTTAAATACAACAAACTTTCCTTAGGAAGCAGATGAACCTGCTATTATCAACAAGCCAACAGCGGAAAAATAACAGAAGCTTTAAAATTTTAAATTTTAAACCACAAAAATTCACAAATACTGCTAAGTGAAGTCGGTAGATGTAATTAACGTTATTAAATGATGGAAGAAAGCTTAGCCAATTAGTGACCATCAGTGCATCCAGTAAAAATTATAGCTCATAAACTCATAATCAAAAATTTTTTGAAGCAAAGATAAATGCAAATATATGCATGAATATATATAGGCTAACACAAAGAGAAATCATTTTGCAGAAAAAATCTTACGCAATTCCCTTCAAATCAGTCTTTCGTGCGTAAATTCGAGAAAGCTGGCCATATGTTTGGGCGTCGGGAACAAGACCATCTGATTCGAACTGCTTCAGCGTTTCTACTACATCAGTATTTATCTGGTTATCAATCTGAGTAGCAAGCAGAGCATTTCGAGAAGTAATGCCTAGCACAACACCTAAAAATACATTAATTAATTTCGCCGGTTTTCTAGATAATACTCAAAAAATTCTTAAAATTAAAATGAAAAGTAATGGCACAATTATATGTTATGCTTTTTGAAGTTTTTGAACTCTAGACTCATTTGAAATGCATGTACAATGAGAAATGAAAAGTTCAAAGAAATTAGTTAAAGAACGCATCAAAAGAGCAGACTGCAGAATTATAATATTTTGATAGTTGTTAAAACTTAGAATTGGAATTTAAATGGCACAATATAAAATTAATTTAACAAAATTAGCAAATTTATGGTATGCCAACCTCTCATTTTAAGGATATGAAGCAAACGATTAGTATATTCGTTTCTTTGCACTGCGGATAACATTTGACATCGACATCCAGTGGCACTTATAAGAACAGCAATTTCTGAATCAGCCAATTTTTTCGGATTACATTTGAAATCATTCAACATATGTAGCGCTTTCTCAAGATGTGTTTCCGTCACCAGGCAGTTCCATTCAATGCTGAAAAAATTATTAAAGTTATAAATATCATGAAGTAAAAAGATAAATATTATAAAGGACGGCAAAATATTTCTTATGAAAAAAATTCAGAATCCATGCTATTTCCTTCTTTGCTTCATCAGTAGGTTTGCAAGATATTTAATTTAGCCAGAGTGCAATATTTAATAAAACTTCAATTTTCCCTGAAAAGAGATGGCTAAAATTAAAAAAAAAAAAACTATTCTTTCTATCGAAACTAAAAAAAAACAAAAAAAAAAAGAACTCAAAATTCTATTCATGATACCTATCGATGACGTCGTAAATGTTTTTCTGCTGATCGACTTGTAAATGCTTAACATGTTTTTTGAAAAGGCTTAGCTCCAAATAGCTCATTTGAGAATATTGCAATTTTTCCAAAGAATCCAATGGCCATTTTGAATTGTAAAATCCCTAAAAATATTTTAGCAGAATATTTTGAAAAAATTCAAATGTTTGCTTAAATTATAAGGACATATTGTTTCCTGAAACAAAAATTTGTCTACAAAAACCTTAAGTACCAGTGAATTTGCAATTAATGTCGAAGGTCCCATTGCTTTATCAATATCCTGAATGAGAGAAGCAGCGGTTCTTTTTCTTATGACTTTTGTAATTCGCTTCTTGCATAGTCTAAAACGGAAACGCTTTTAGTGAAATTCTCCAAGCAACGAGAAAAATACTTTGACACCGAAAAATTTTATTAATCAATTGATAAAACATCTGAAAAAACTAAATAGAATTGCGAAAATGTTTTGAAATTTAAATAAAAACAAATACGAAATAACGAATACAATTTTGCAGCCCGAATTCTCGATGTTGTGAACATTCCTCAAATTACATGTAAAAAATGCCACCAAACATTTGGAATTGGAAAAAAAAATTAGCAAGAGCCACTGAATACAATTCACAGTAAGGCAATTTTAAATCTTTCGTTTGAGATTATTCTCAAATCTGAAATGAAAACCTGATTATTTTGACAAATTTTAACTGGAAAACTAAAAGTAATTAAATTACCAAATTGCCAGTAATATAGTTTGTTGTAGCATTCGCTATGTAGACTATTGCAGTTAAAATTTAAATACTTTTTCTTTGCCGCACCAGTTAGTTACGGCGGGGAAAAGGTATTTTAGTTTCAACTAATTGACCGTCGAGAATTTATGAATTTAAGTATTCCGATATTATTAAAGCAATCAATTAATATCATGTTGAGTCACTTAACGGCACATGATTAAAAAATTTTTAATCCTGATTTGATGAATATCAAAGCCATTGTCCGAATAACCATGAATCAAAATAATAAAACACATCATATTCTTTTATCCTTAATAAGAAACAAAGAGTACAGTCCTGAAAAAATAAAAAATTATTGCTATTCAATATCAAAGAGAATTTATTCTAAAATACATTCTTTCCTTGCGGTAATATTCTTCCGTTTAACAATTTTTCATCCAAAAAATCAATTTCCATTCGTTTAAACCAGATTAACATTTATGCATAGATTCGTGTTCCTTTTAAAATCCGATTCTAGATTTAAAGTAATGTCGAAATTTAGATTTCGTAATACTCTCAAATATTACTATCCATAATCTCACAAAAAGTCAGGTTAAAAAAATCAGAAACAAATATATAGATCTACATTTGGTGATAAACAATAAATAAAACAACAGTGGCATATTCCCGCTATGGCAAAATTAAATTTATATGAATATGATAAATTTATATGAATACGATTCTACAATAAAAGAATATAAAAATGATGAATGACGCAAATATTATATTTAAAAATATGCAGAAGATATAAAATATCGCGCTTCTGGCAACCAAAAAAACAATGCATAACTTCGAAATTTTCAAATTTTATCTGAAACAGGTAAACTTACGAGAAAGTCAAGAATAATAAATAAAATTCTAATAAGATAAACCTATAGAATATCTCCTAAACATCAATGAAAATGCTAGGATTACCTGTTGACATGATTTAAATTAACGAATTTTTATAAATTGTTAACAAGCAGTGAAACTTCAGAAATCTACATAACGAAACTAAATGAGACAACCATCAGCATCAAACTTGAGATCAAGTAATGAAATGATCTGTGGCTTGGAAGTTTGAATATCATCAGTGAGTGATGATCCAGCATTTGATTGCAAAGCATGAGTTGAATTAAATAGGATATGTTGTTTTGTCCGATCAGTTGGCTCGCATTTCCTTAAAAATAATTGTATAATTAGAACTTATCCCATTTCAAATCATCGTGCCTCAGTTTACATTCAAAATAGTTTAAGTCATAATTCGATGCAAGATTTCTTCAATTCACAGCAAAAAATGTTACATATCAAATTTCAAATGCTATATAAAAAGTAGAAGGGAAAGGAGAAAAAAGCAAAGGAAAACTTACATTTTGGCGATTGGACCATTATCGTGCCTGCCCTGAGCTGCACTGTGTTTTGTTGTGTTTTTCAGTGTTGGAAAGAGATCAGATCTTTTTATTAAAGCATTCTCTGCAGCACGCATTTGAGCTAACTGCATTGTATGTCCACACCCTACCGCTAATCGTTTTTTTCTGAAATACAACTAATAAAGATGTATACCATGATATGCATACTCACATAAAACTATTAAATTGATGCAAAAATAGTAACAAAAATGAATTAATTATAGCACTTCTTATTTTGATTAACAAAATATGTTCAGGCTCCGTTAATAAACATCCAAAATTTCTAAAAAAATATGAAGCACTACAATTAGCAAAAACGTTGTCAAATATCGTTAAATAACAGAGAAAGATAGTAGTAAACAGAGTCAGCAATCTCGTGATTTGAAAGGACTAAAAAACGGTTCCATAATAACAGAGCATATTTATAAAATTATCATTATGTAAATGATAATAAGTTGCACAGAATTACCTGAAATAAACAGCGACCTTGTATATCCTCGTATTAGTCGGACCTTCGACAGCTATTGTCCTATATTCCGGTATATCTGGTTCACCACCATCCATTTGTCGTAGAGTTAAACAGCACTGTTGCAACTGTGATTTCGGGTCGTTCCAATGTTGCGCAATAATAAAAAACTGAAAAGAAATACTAATCAATTTTTATTTCACCATCCCAAATCAACCGTTTCAACAACTGAAGAAAAAATATCTGAAGAAATAGATAACTAAATGACCATAAAGCTAGCTTATGACTGTGATTGGAGTTTCCAACAAATCCATAAAAAACTGCATCAAAAACAAACTTTTAAACGAGGGAAGAAGCAAATTCTACAGAAAACTTTGCAATAATCGAATCCACGATCGACGTAAAGAGCACCAAGAAATGCTAAATAGAAAACAGTGAATCATGGATGTACCAAATGACTATGTTTGTTCTGTCATTAAACACTAATATCAAATGACGAAATTTTTTAGTTTTTGTATCCAAACTTTTTAAAGACTGATTATGAATATGGGAGATGCAATTCAGTAGGACAGTAGCAGTAATTATTATCACAATTAAGTTTCATTTATCATAGTGAATCTATGTAATTCCCATATATAGACATACCTTCAACAAGATCAGCCTTGTCTTTTACTCTCAATACTGGCATCCCACTTTTCTGCATAACTTTTGGTGTAACCAAATATTTTGTCATGCCGATATCATCACAGATCACAGATTGGGTCTGAAAATCTCATTTTTAAGCTAGATTAACACAATGTACTAGTTTTTAGCATATCAAATGAACTATTTATGCTTTCACATTTTTGAGGAGTCAGGAAAATTGTTGATATATCTCAAAACATGTAATAACAGTATGCTGAATTCATGACTTTAAAATGAGAAGTATGATTAACGATAAACTTAATTAATAAATCGAGAAAAGCTACCATCCTCTTTCCTTCCCTCTCTCTCCAAAAAAAAAGACATACACATCCACGGAAAATCATTTACATCCAAAAAATCTGAAGTGTTGATTGGAACTTACTCTATTGCTAACCAAACATGTGCGCAATATTGACAAGTGACCTTCATGATGGTATGGAAAATGTTTATAAAGATAATCCGTTGTTATCAACTGCAGAACCGTATCTCCGAGAAATTCCAGCCTTTGGTTGTGACCCCTAGAACATTTTCACAAAATTCATGGTAAACCATTTTAATTTAGATTGAGTCAATCTTTATACGAAGTTTCTATGAACTGCAATTCCATCCTTTTTGAGAAATATAACACAAAATATAATCAAATACCCACAGAGTGAGGTTGTTGAAGCCAATATTTCTTCTAGTAAAAGCTTTAGCAAGCACTCTTATATGTTTAAAAGTGACCCCGATGCTTTTTTCCAATTCTGTGAGCAATTGAAGCGCTGGCACATCATTTATCAAATGACGATCTCCATTTGGATTATCCTGCTAAATTTGAGGTTTTGAGTATTTTAAATAATATAAATAGAAAAAATTGCCTATATTTGAAAAAAGTCTTAAAAAACTAAAACATTGAAAAAAATTCGTATTTTACTTTTATCCAGAAAAAAAAAATTTTTTAGAAATAGTGACTTTCATTTTTTTTTAAGAAACCACATCTCTTTAAAAACCAAGAAGATTTTTTTATCTTCATGAAAATCTAAAAATTATTACAGCTGAAACAGTGACTCTAAAATATTTTTTGGAAAGAATAAAATAAAAAATGTTTTTAAGAATATTTTTATATTAAAGAATGAATCTAGTTTACCTTTAAGGGATGGTCCTCTAAATCAAACCACGTAGAAAGTAATTCTTTCGAATCAGCAAACATCGCGTGACCAAAAATCCTTGAAAGAGTAATAACTTAAAAAAAAATTACAATAAAAACCTTGATTATTAAAAACTACGAAAGACCTCATAAGCTAAAATGAAGAACCTATCACATTCATCAATTCCAGCATCCAGATAAATTGCAGCCATCATTGCTTCAAAGGCATTTGCCATCGCATGTCTAAGATCAGATTCATGGCATAAGTCGGGTCCATGCGCATATAACATAAATTCATCCAGGCCTATTTTCTAGAAAAAATTTCATTAGAACTCAAAACATATCAAGTAAAAAATTTGAACAGTAAAATAATCTTGACAAATCTGTGTCCAGCATCATTAGAATATTTTTGCTACTTTTGAATATTTCGGAAATTCAAAAACCTTAGCAAGAACAGCAAGATTTTTATTTTGAACCATTGTCGAACGGTATGTGGCCAAACCGCCTTCATCAAGTTCGTTGAACATATAAAATAAGTGAATAGTGGTAATAAATTCAATAACAGCATCGCCCAAAAATTCAAGCCGTTCATTATGATTCAAAGGCGACTGTTCCGCTTTTTTCGAACCCAATTTTGACATGATCTCCATTAGAGTATTAAATCCTAAAATTAAGCTGAATTGAATTTAATTTGGATGTAATGTACCAATTTGATTTAAAGACTATCAACATAAAAGCAAATATAACTTAAACATTTTTAGCGATTGTGAGAATGCAAATACCTCGCTTTCTGGCACTTAATTGCTGCTGCACTAAACGATCATGCACTCGTTGTTTGGAAGAACGCACACCACAATTGTTGAGAGTATTACGAGCATGATCACTATTAGTACCATAATTAGTACGATATGATGGATGGGTCAATGCTAGCTCCAAAAGTGAACGATTCTACAAACTATGTAAATTAAATGATACTTTTTTTTTACTAACATTAATCTGAATATTATAATAAAAACAAGTAATATGATTTCAATCATTTTTATTATTTAGGTAGAAGTGAAGAAGAATGAAAAACCTTGAAAACATAGTGAATGCGTTCTTGCTCATATACTTGCAGAGACCATTGGAAACGTACATGTGCACAAGCAAGAATTAGGAGTAATCCATGCTGAAAAAATTATGATCTGAATATACATTTCTATTTTATCAAATGTTAAGTTTAGAAAGTAACTAAATATAACGCAAACATACTTGCACAATATCAGGAAATAGTCCTGTACTATAGAAGTCGCGAGATGATACTGACATAACAAAATCTCGCTTTAGCTGACTAAAAAATAAGGAGAGAAGATTAGAGTTTTAAATTATATAAATAATAAAACTACGAAAATAATAAAAATTGTTCCTGACATTAGTTTTCTTTTTCTAGAATTCAAACTGCAATTCTTGCAAACAGCAATGAAACTAGAAACACTCAAAAAAGAGAAGGAAAAAAAATAGAAGAATAATCACTTGTCATTACGCAATGCTTTTAATTGTGAAGCTTTTTGTGCAAGCTTTCCTCGTTCCTCCGCGCTTACACGCCGCTTCATTGCAAGAATTTTGCGCATTCTTAGATATTCTTTTGACATTTTCTGATACCTTAAAAAGGAAGAACTTATATAAAACTGCATTGGTAAGACTTCTATTAAAAAATTTGAACTAGATTAACTAGATAGTATCAAATCGCCGGAAAATCCTCACTCTGCATTCGAATTATAAGTATGAGAAGAAGGCCTCACACCAAAGTGAGTAACCAGTGGAAAGAGAATATCCGGATTGTTAGGCAAAAAATCCGGTTTATCAATGAGATCTACTCGAATTGTCGATGGCCTCTGAAAGATGGGTAGTTGAAAATAAATGAACTGAATAAAGAGTAAATTTTATGTCCTTTTAGCAAAATAAGATTTATTTGCAGATAAAAATACGTCTACTCCCGCATTAAGACAATGATCTGTGATTATTTTATTAAAATCAAATAAATTTTAAGGACTTTTACCTTATTTGCATTCATCACCAAGGAACCACGCACATTTTCTGCAAATTCGCGAAAAATATCAGCATCTTGTTTAAGAAATTGAGCTTCAGATTCTGTTACGAGAGGATGATAGTTCTCAATCAAATAAATCATTACAACAGACATCGGCAATATCTCTTTTCCGCCGTCTGAAAACATCCGCCATATCAAAAATTATTGTTGCAAAATTGCACTATAAATTTCAAATCAGTGAACCTTTTTTTATAAATATAGCGGAAAAAAAAAAAAGAAAAAAAAAACAACTGAAAGAATGCAGAAATGGAAAAAGCAATGACCTGGAAGGCTGTAAACAAATCTTGGCAAACAGTGATAGTAAGGACAGCCATCGATGTTATCAAGAGGATAATTTTTCAAATCATACATTTCCATAATATCGATAAACAAATAATGATGGAATAATTCCAAATCTTCTATTGTAAAATTCTGTAAAGCTTTCAGGTAATAAGAAGTTCGCTGAAAGAATTCCAGAACCCTTTAAATCACTGAAGTTTTATTTCAAACAAAATACGAATTTCAAACTTTTCTCAGAATTCTAAGAGATAGAAAATAACTTAAAAATCTCGAAATATTTAAATATAAATAAAAAATAAAGATAGAATCAACCAGTAAAATATATGATGAAAAACAACCGTTGGCATATTTTCTTTCATAAATTTGATGTTATATTCACTCGTCCACTTTGACAAAGGTGTTTGGGGAAAATTCAATGGAAGTGACTTATGAAAAAATACAGAAAAGCCTTCAAGCTCATAAGTTCTATCTTGATAATTGATTTTTGTTGAACGACGAACAACAACATTTGGATTAGGTTCAGCATAAAGTATATAATGCCATAAACGATGTGAATTGCTAAAAAAATATATAACTTTTAACTGCTATGACCCATTTCTAATTGTATTTCGGCAATATCAAATCTATTCTCATTTACTAATAGCGAAATTTTGTTTATATGTTATATACAAAAAAGAGAACAACAAAAGTTTTATTAGCTGAATTTTAGTACTAACCTCGAGCTTAGATTGCATTTCTCAATGACAGTCTCTCCAGCATATTTATTATGACGTAAGCCAGACTTTTTAGCTGCCCACGAACAGCGACATTCTGGTCCATCATTCATTTGACCAATTTCGTTGAAACAAACATCACTATGTAGAATAGCTGGATGGTTACGTTTTCTAATAACCTGAAAGAAACTGTTGTTCTCAAGTCATACATATTCTCAGTATTAGCAAACAACTCATAAAAACATAAATTCCTCAAATTACCTCTCGTTTGGCAACAGTGCTATGTTTTTTGGACTCACTCATCTTTACATGAGTGATTTTGTCTTTATTGTCAGTCAGTTGTTCATCAACAGATACGCTGCCACTTCTCTCATCACTATCATCAATGCATTCATCAGAATCGCAACTTTCTGATTCAGTTTCGGTATCCGAATGATGACCACCTTAAAGTGCAATGTGATGCCATTGGTATACCTTCATCCGGAAAATTTTGAAACAAAAATCATTATGGCGTAAATTATAATATTTCAAATTGCCTTCTTTCTTTATTACTTTTATTAAACAAAAAACTAGAATAATATAAAAACGTATCTTACATTTGCAATTATCATGAAATGTGAGAATATCAGGAGGATTGGATTTTGGTTGATTTGCCTTTTCCTTCGCGATTTTTTCTATAATCTCTCTTCTGAATCTTTCATGAAGCTTTTTCAACTCTTCAGTAGCACAACTCTCACCAACATCGTTCTGTAAACAAGAAGTCAGATGTAATCCATAAACGCTCATAAAAACAATTTTTTTCGATGAAAGAAACAAGCTCTTTAATAAAATTATAAAATACTGAAAACTGATATACTGTATAATAAAACTTTTCATCTGGAATGCTCTGGGAATAGACCCCACTCGTTGCCACAGTTTGTTCAACCTGATCAATTTCGTCGTCAGTATCACTCACTATTGTGTCAACAAAATCTTCTTTCGTCAACTTCTGCCAGCGAGGGACATCTTTGCCTAGACAATTTTGAACCATAAATTATTCGAAACATTTTCATTCCTTGTTCTAAGCATTGATAATTATTTTGTATATTCAGCTATAGTATATCATAATTTAGCCATAAAATAATATAATTATATCTCTCCATTTAGCTATAATATATCATAGTTTTATACGATATAATATTTTTATTCCGTTGGATAAAATTTCTAATCCTGTACATCAAGTTATTTATTGCATTATTTTATAGCTAAATTATGATATCCTAAGCGTTGCGTGGCCGGGCCCAGCTAGTCTATATTTAAAAAAATGTAAATATTTTCGTTCAAAATCATAAATCGCGGAAAATTCTTACTTATTGCTTTGAAATCTTGATATAACGTTGCATTGGAATATGCGCATGTTTATATATACTTTTTATATACATGCACTGCTGTGGCTCGGTCTGGTTAAGTGGAAAATGTTGAGGACAAAAATTTGATTGAATTGAAATTTGGATTGCAATCTGGTTGGACTACGGATTGCTTTTCCTTGCCATTGTGACTCGGCTAGGTGAGCAAAAGATGTCGGGAAAGTCTTCTATGTCTTGCGTGACAAAGACAAATCGTATTGAGAATTTTATTGATTGGTGAAAGAGTGGTTCTTCGTAACAAAGAATTATCAGAGAATATCCAAATTGATCATTGGGTTATTCTTCCTTTTGTCGTTCCTATAAATACTGCTCAACTGAATTGTCGGGTTGTTGCTACTGCTGTGTCGCTTTGAACTCCGAACTGCTGATACTGCTGTGTCGGTCTAAAAACTCCGAACTTGAACTTGAATTCCAGCTCCAAATTCTATTCTTTTAAATATTTTCGGAGCTCCTCCTTCTTCTCTGATCTCCGTCGTGTTGACTTTTGATTGGTTGGTCTCATTCTGTTTGTTTATGAATTGGAGCGTTTTGGTGGTAAACATGTTTATCTCTTTGGAGGTAAAAATATTTGTCTTTTTGGCTGCACGCATGTTTTTCGTCCTTTAAAATTATGTTGCGCCACTTGACTTTTAGCACTCCTTGTTTACAATAATTGTCGTGAAGCTACTTGACATCTTTCGGCTTTCGCCGACAAAAAAGAAAAAAAAAAAGAGAAAGCACACGTTTCTAATATGTTTAATTTCGCAATGTTTGTGGGTGCACAATATTTCTTGCTTTATTGTCTGCGTAGATATAGAAAATTGTCTGGTTTGCCGACTCTGGAACACGCAGCATATAATTGTCCATGAGAGAATCAATCGGTCTCTAGATCTAAACCGGACAATTCCAAAGATTGACTCTGAGCTTTGTTGATGGTGAATGTAAACGTCAATCGAATTGGGAATTGCAGTCTCTTAAACTGAAATGACATATCCGTTGGAACCTCATGAATGCAGAAAATGAGAACATCATCTATGAAAGGTCCTGTCAAGACTGTTGCTTGCACGACGTGCTCATTAATTTTTGTACTGCAAGTCGCGTGCCATTACAAAAGCTTTGGCTGATTGATATTTCGCAACCGATTTTCAATTGCAGTACGTGGAGTGGCATCCCTGACAGATCGAATGAATCCAAAAATTCTGTTGGATAATTAACTGCTTCATCTATTTCCACAACAGCGTCGACGAACTTGTATGTGACTGTCTTGCTTTGAATGTTGGACTGAATAATATTGTTAAATTCGTCGACGACTTTGTTCTTGGCCGCTAGAATAGCTCGTTCAATCAGTCAATTGTGATTCTTATATTTGGTTTGAATATCGGGAAATACTTTTTCAACCAATTCTTTTTAAGTCAATAAATTGCAGAAGTTATGAGGCAATGAAACACGTGCCTATTCGAATACATTCGAATACAACTGGCATCTTCCCGTTCCAATTTCCAGCAAATGATGTGAAAATACCACAGGTGATCGATCGTTTTGCAACTGGACAAGCATACTTGTATTTAATTTTAACGTCTCCCGTAGAACTGAGTGACCAAAACTAACTCAAGCTACGAAGTCCCGGTCTTTTAAATCCTTCGGGGCTTCTCCTCCTCCAGCATGTCACCTTATGATTGTTTGATTCACACTGATTTAGTCCTCATTTACTTTTACCTGTCACAGGTGTGACAGATAAAAAAAGGTAGGTATATCTAAATAGAAACACGTGCCTATTCGACTATAATGTTGTTCAAAATTTTAAAGCAATCACTGAAGAATTGCGACGTTGTGTTGAAAGTAACAGCGAACACTTACATTTTTATTTATATAGACAGTGAATCAAATTCCTCATCATTACCTTAAATTTCTCTTAACAAAAAATTTAATAAGAAATGATGAAGACTACCTTGTTCTATTTCACTTTCACCACTACTAGATTGTTCACGTCTTCGTTTTCTGTGCCGTTTCTTCGCCTTCTTCCAGCTATCTTTCTTGTGTTTTCTATGTTCGTCTTCATTACTGTAACAACTAAAAATAAAAAAAAACTCAGAAATTTTTTGGAAGCGTTTATCATAAACTAATCTTTCCATCATAAATCATAAGATGAGGACTTTCACCAAATTAGGAAAGCCTTGAATCTAAAAATGTAGTCATTTACTTACTTAAATTCTTCATCGCTGACATTTAGTGGTTCCGCGGAAGATGTCCCACAGTCCGATACTGACATATGAACAGTAGCATCAGATACCGCAACTTCTCGTGCATGCAAATTTTGAAAAATTGGTTAATGGGGATTAGAAAACTGTCAAACAGTTATGGAGTTAAGAAGTTCAGGGATGCAGCAATGAAATAAAATGCATAAAATTTCTAAAAGAGCTTTATGGGAATTAAAATTACAAAAATAACCTGTTTTGCTGTGATACAAGATACATCTCTCAGACTGGGTAGTGCTCGACTGTTCTTACTTCCTGGCGGTCTTACGAATTGCGATCTTTCGATTGCTGATGACCACTGACATCTTTCTAAGCAAAACCATATTCAATATAGAATTTTTAATAAGTTCTTAATTACGAATATACATTACGAGAAATTCAAATTGCCAAGTTTTGGAAATTCAATACTTACCCATACCAGAAAACAAAGGTCTCGGACAACCGATAGCATTTCGACGTATTCGATAATGAATATCTGGTATCTAGAAATATTCTTTACAGTTATATAAACCTAAAAGTGAATTTTTTTTTAGAAAGAAATTTCATTGTCAAGAAAAAATTTTAAAAAACAAAATGTGCC
This sequence comes from Onchocerca flexuosa, assembly GCA_002249935.1. Taxonomy (NCBI): domain Eukaryota; kingdom Metazoa; phylum Nematoda; class Chromadorea; order Rhabditida; family Onchocercidae; genus Onchocerca; species Onchocerca flexuosa. The sequence goes on from KZ271539.1 coordinate 30,855, forward strand.
TGCTCTGCTGAATTAGGTATAGGAAGCAATGGTCTCATGCCAAACAGATTAGCTGATGTGGTGTGTGAAACAATAAATGGAGGCACTGCCGCCTGTCCGCCTGCTGTAGACATCATATTAATTGTGCCTGAAGTTATTGGATTTATTCCAATAATTTTAAATACTTTATAATTCAACAAGTTTCAAAAGTTTTGCTTTGCATAGCTACATTAATGGATGAATGCATGAATTAAATAATGGACTTGAAAGATTCTCCATGTTTCCCACCGCATTTAATTCAACCTCAGTAGCTATTATAATGTATGAATGAAATACTGTAACATTATTATACCTGAGTATTGAAATGTGAAATAAGATTTAGCATATCGGATTCAGTCATTTCCTATTAGATGGTAATGAGTATTACATACCTCACAGTCTAAGTAGTAAAAATGCAAGAGTGAGATTTGCTAAATAGCATAATATGAAAAATAATAGGTGCAAACTGCATTCCGCAAAAAACGGTAATTTTTTTTTTTTTTACAGACACATACCTGGAAAAGTAATCGACTTTTTGCACTTGAAACATTAATTTTTGTCAACTTTGCTGGACATTTTCTATTACCGATCCTAAATTTTTAAGGACCACTGATATTTCCGGACAACTACAACATTCCACTTCGAATAACACATAAACATTACCTAACGAACTACTGCAACCAAGTCTTGGCACTTCTGGAGTTAGAACAGGCCGATCCGCTTGTTGAGACAAATTGATCCGGGACAAATTTGAATCAGAATTTGGAAACATTTTTATTTTTTGATGCACTAAACAACACCAACCAAATATTCCAAATTCGAATGGCCAACAGAATAATTTATAAACACTAACTCTTTTTCCTTCTCTCCTAAGCCAAAAAACTTTTTTACGATATTTACTAAATCGATATATTCTGTCTCTTTAAACATCATGAATAATCTGACAATATGATACGCGAAGAAATTTTCTCTTGATGAAACAGATATAACAGATGGCGAATTTTTTCAGCAACAACAAAAGTTTACGTAAAGTTTTGAATAATTCAAATAATTTATTCAAATCCAATACATAAAGAATTAATCAATGGAAAAGTTTAACTCCGATGAAACTCGGAAAATGCACGTAATTATGGAAAAATCAGCATATAACAATAAGACAAAATGAAAGCACAGAATAATATCAGTATTCAAGTGATAAAATGGAAGAATAAGTTTCACGCAATGAGAAAAAAAATTCATAAAAATATCTGGGATTTAAACAAGGCATTACGAGAGGGGTATTGTTCACCCTTCACGCATAGTTGCATCTTCCAAATTCCGGTGGCGTTTCACTCGTGACAAACCTGCAGATGAAAAAAATCATTAATCAAACTTTACACATTATCAAGTATGAAAAAGAAATATATATGACACATAGCAAATATGTAAAAACATATGAAAATAAAATCAATTCAGAACGGTTCTGAAATGGAAACTAAAAATACGTGAGTTCTGTCTCTGTAAATATATTTTTACTAGAAAAGTCTTTTGCATGCTCTGCTCATTAAAAATTTACCAATAATACCAAATTTTAGAAACAAACCTGCATCATCTTTCGACACTGAGTAAACCCATTCCGGCCGACACAGTTGTCGAAGATGTTCCACAAAACGGTTGTCATGCGTTATCACAATAAGTTGGAACATTTTAGCATTATTTGCACATCGCGCAGAAATAATATCTGCCAACATGTCACCCAAATTTTCTACCTAAATATTAAAAAAAAAAAGATGAATTATGAAATCCAAAAAAATAATAATTCGAGACGTACCTGTTTTGTAAACATAAGTAATAAATAGGTAGTAGTCACTGCATAACAAATATTACTGAATTTTACCCTGAATATCTTTATTAAGCTGAAAAAAGAACAAGCAATATGGATGTATCAACTACCCTTAATTTTTTGATGGTGAAAGTAGCTTACTTTCAATACATCTAGATTTGCAGTCGGTTCATCAAGTGCAATTATCGAACATTTATCACAAAAAACGTCTGACAATGCAATTCGTATCAATATTGATGCAAGCATCTGAATACTGCATCTATCAATCATAATTCTGATCTATATTTTTGATAAAATCACTTCACTTAACTTTCTTTTGTTTTAAATTTAAAAAGACTTTATTCATCGTTCAAGCGGCAATTTATAGCTAGTTATAACCTACTTCTTCCAACAATTTGTTTTATATAAATATGAATAAGTAGCAGCCAATAAAAAAAAAAAGCCATACTTTTTGCCCAGCGCTACATCTTCCTGGCATATCAATTTCAGTGCCACCAACATACATTACCACGCGATAATTATACGATTTCTTTTTTTCATTTTCGCCAGCGCTTTCAGATCTTCAAACAAAAAGAAATGATCAGTGTATAAAGGAAACTGTTTAAAGAACTGATTTCATACTTGAAATAAGATATCAAAGATTTCCGCTAAATGGAGGTTTCAAACTAGAATATTAAAGGCAATATTAAAGCATCATTCATGGGTCTTTAAATCAATAAAAAATTAATAATAAACAAATTATTACTTGATTTGTATAGTTTCGATATCATTGCTATGATAAACTTGTTCCCATAAAGAACTCAATACTTCATTAATTTCTTCCATTTTTTGAGCATGAAATTTCACTACAGACTCATCCACTGCTCGTATATAATTTGTCAAATCCTACAAACAAAATGAACAGATGATTTGGAGAATTTTAAACAATATATGTTTATCAAATTGAAAACAACGACAATGACTTTTGCTCAAGAAAGAAAGGACCTCTATAACTCCTTTGATCACACATTTCTTCACGATCTCTTTTTTAAACTCTTCTTTGAATTGCGCGTATTCAGATGATGCCAAAATTTTTTCCATAGCCGTTAACCGTTTTTTCTGCTCATTCAGTTCACCGAAAATACAAAATACTTCCGAAACCAATATGGAATAAAGACAAAAAGATTAATCGATGCCGGTTGCAGATCTGTAGTTCCATCAGCAAGATTAGTAAATATTCGACAATCTGTATATTAACATTCTTTAACTATTATTGATTTACCTCTTTTATTCTCGATCATCAATTGTAAATCATTCACTTCGTTTGAAAGTAAACTCAGTTTTTCTCTCAAACCTGGGATTGCTGTACCATGCCACTTTGTTTTTTCCAGGCCTTCATTTAAACTTTTGATCCTTTCTTGTAATTCCAATTTTCGAAGCTGATCATCCAATCGGCGTTTATGCTCATGCTAAAAAACAATATTCTAGCTTCAAAATGCTTAAAAAAGTCCAGTAGGAAAAAAACATGTTTTTTTCTGATGATTTTAAACTAAGTATAAATCCTAAGTTAGCAATAGGCTTAAATATAAAATGCATACTTTTGAATTCAAACAATTAATTTGTTCAGTTAAGTCACGCATTCTGGCGTTGCTTGCATTAATTTTGATAGCTATTCTTGACAAATCTTTTTCTTGGTCCTTCAAATCACCAGAACTGTCAGCAACATCCTGCAGCTTCTTATCTATTGCTTCTAAAAATTTACAAATTGTCAAAAATGATATTTAAACTGACAAATAAGCAAACATGAAAATAAAAGCAATATTTTGCATTTATGAGCAACAAATACCCAATTCTCTTGCAGCATCTTCTGCATCACGTAATGAGTGTCTCAGTTTTGCTTCTTCATTTTTCATTTCATTTTGCATAACAAATCGTTTCTTTATCATCATCTATAACGGGAGAATAATGAAATGTAAATTGATATGATGATCTATGGAATTATTATTGGGAATTTCATCGCACAAATGCACAAATCTATAGTTCAATCTATCATGATGCAGTATTACTTGGTCTGTAATGAATAATTAGATTAGAAAAACAAAACTAATAGCTACCTCTAATTTTTCTTCAATAATCGATTTTTGTGCCTTCAGTTTCTGCAAATCTTGCTTACTTTCTTCCAGTTCTTTTTCTTTAACGTCGAATAAATTTTTTACTGAATCAAACTGCATTACTTTTTCATTCAAAGCAATGCGGAGCTCCTTCGATGCATTTAGCTGAAAAGAATTAAATAAAAATAAGTATTTTGAGTTTTCCACTATCAAAGCAGAGGATAATGGTTTTAAAGTTAATTAATTATCATTACAAAAGCATGGATTCTGTATTATTACCACTTTCGTCATACTTGAAATGTTACAACCTATAATTTATTCAAGAAAGCAAAAATTAAATGAGTAAAACCCTTACCTTTTCAATGAGTTTGTTCCTTTTAGAAGCTGCTATCTGAATCATATCGAGTTTATTAATCAATTCGGTGAATCGTTCCTGGAAATCACAAGTTGAAATTATTGCAAAGAAGGAATTGTGCCAAAATAATTTCAACAAAAATCATGAAAATTAAAAAAATGATTTTAAAGAAAATCATGTAAATAATATCTATTTTCTAGAATTAACTCTATAAAATATATATTTTGTTCACTTCGTTCTCTTTTATTTCGGTTCGTATATCACTCAGTGACCGTTTCGTACATTCAGTATCGCTATTTTCTGCTTTCAACAATTTTATATCGTACTTTACATCTGATAATGATTTCCAAATGTTATCCATCAAAGAAGCATCAATCTAAAGCAAATTTAAACTGACTGAAAAAAAAATACTTCAAAAAATGCATTTCTACATAGCAACCTATAACAAACTTGTTTCATCTTGCATGTTTCTCATATTAACATGTTATTCATCTTCAATTAAATACAACGGATTCCAATCGCTATGCCAAGCAAAATGAAAGAAAAATCACACGGAAATACAGTTACACCTGAACATCGCGAATCACATTCAGCTTCTGTAAAATGATATCTCTTTCAGACTTCGACTTCGCAAATTCTGCTTCTAAATCACGCAATTTTTCCTAAATACAATATTTCAATAGAAGTGAAAAAACTTATAAAAATCAAGAAAATGACTATAAATGAAAATATATACAAGCAATATACTTCTGCTTTTTTTAAATTTTCCTGCAATCTTTCTTTTTCGCTATTTGATTGCTTCAGCATTTCAACATAAGGCACAATTTCCATAAGTTCATTTTGCATCGTTTCATAATCCTTCACTTTACGAATCAATTTTTCGGCATCTCTAATGAAGTCATTCTTTTTCTGCTTTATCTGAAAATTGATTTTTAATTATTTATTACACCACTATTAAAAAGACTTTTGCAAATAAAAACAATTCTATAGGTCCCTCCTAGTCCACAAAATTTAAAATACTCATTTATGTATCCAATCCCTTATTAAATCTTTAAATTCGATAAAATTTATATGCCTTTTATCAGAACCTTTCTTTTAAGCACATCAGAATCCTCTCCATTGCTGTATGACTGTTCACAAAGAGGGCAACATTTTCTTATGTTGACTTCTTCTTCCCATTGTTCATATAAGAATGTACAGCCATTGATACGCCCTGAATCTTGCTGCGATTTTCTAAGAAGTGTTCTGATTTCATTCAAACGCGTTTCCACCTCATTTTCATGGATAGCAACCTTTAAATTTTACAATAAATAGATTTTCATAGATAGCAACCTCTAAATTTTACAGGAATGGAAAAGCAATTTTCAATAATGTGCTTATTTAAGTTCATATAAAAGTATCAAATCATCAAAATCAAAGAAAAAATTCACTTTTCTCGTTTCATTTTCTTTTAAAATAAAAATATCAAAACCCGAAGATACTGAAACTAATATCTTAAACAAGCCTGTCACGTTTCTTCAAGAAAACAACCTTTGTTATTTTTCGTCTATAGGCGGTGATCTGATCGGAAAGTTGATCCAATTCTCGACCAATTTGTGATACAACAAACTGAGCACGAGATACTTCCTTTTCACGAATTTTGAATTCATCTTCAACTGTTGATAAACTCTGTTCTGTTTTTCGGGAATAGATGATGAGGCGTTCGCTAAAAAATGGCATTTAAAATGATCATACGCATTCTTAAAATATATATGAAATAAATCATTCCATGACTATCAATGTCCAATTAACATTATTCAACATTAACAGAATGGCCAAAGCTGAAATTAGCTCAAATGCATTAGTAAGAATATAATTTGTATTAATAATATTAATTAGTAGCCTAAGGAAAAAAAAATTGTTTGCGCAGATAGGTCATTTGATTTTTATTAATTTTGGTTAGAAAGATTATCATGGCTATTCTTTTTTGGATTTTTGTGCTCCCATTTTAATTACAAGAAAAATCATTTCATTCTTGACCTTAACGCATAAATTTTACCGAATTTTGCATTCATAGCATTTAAAGAGCTAACAGTTCGGTAGAAATTAAACTGACCTCAGAGGGAATTCAGGCTCTTTGGTGCTGAATATTTCCAATAAGGCAATCTGGTGTTTATTTTTAAGCGTGCAGAGTTCCTTTTCGAATTTCATTAATTCACCATTTCTTTGTTTGACTTTATTTTTAATTTCTTCAGCATTTTCTCTCACATAGTATTCTTTCTTGAGCATTTCTATCTCAAAAAAGTGTATTGCATTTGAACAGATTCAAATGCAATTTAGTATTTCTCGAAACAAAATAAAAATGAAATGAACTAAAGTTAAGAAAATTATAAGAACATGACCTTACGAGAAATCAATAACAGATGTCACAAAAAGGGAACAATCAAGATCAATAGTTTACTTTGTTTGTAATTTTATCTCTTTCGTTTTTTAAATCTTCAATCTTATTTTCTTGTTGTTCGTTTTTCCATAATTCATTTAGTTGTTTTTCTTGTTCTGATATTTCATTTTGCAAACGATCAAACCTGAATAGTTCTTCATCCTTGCCCCAAATTGTTAATAATGTTATTAATGATAGTAACTACTGCATGATGAACAATATCTCCAGGTACTGACCAACACTTCTATTTCATAAGACGAAAGTTGTGAGGGATAAAAAGTTTCTTTTTCGCACTTGCAACACGAAATGGAGCATCTAAAAGACTAACTAACATTACCAGCAAATGTAACTGATAATATAACTATTTACTTCTCGGATGAATTAGCTGTTTCCATTAATTTACACTTTGCTGCAACAATATCTTCTTCCAGTCGTTTATACTCCTCATCCCTCAATTCTGTTCTTGCTGTAACTTGGGCTAAAATTCCCGAAATGCTATCAATTTCTTTCTGGCAACTTGCCTGCTTTTCTTCCATTTCAAGCTGCAATAAAAAAATAATTAGAGCAAACTAATGCAAAGAATAAAATAATATATGAAAACTGAGAAAAGACTAGTTATTTAAATGAAATATTGAAAAAAAAAAGGAAAAAAAAAGAAAAAAAAAAAGGAAAAAAAATTACCACAAAATTATTGAAATCTTCTTTTCGCTTTTCTATCAAGTGATACAACTGCTTCAGAGTTTCCGTTTGTTCATCTGAAAATAACACAAACATTTCTAAGCATTGCAGAAAACATTAAAAACACGGATAAGATTAACCACTGATTAAAAATTCTTACTTGCTAAATTGAACCGTAAACAGCACAACTCCAAACATTGTTCCTTTTCCATTATCATTTTATCACGCATCTATAATGATAAAGTAAAGATAAAAATGTAATTCCAGCAATCACCGAATATGAAGTTTTATAAATAATCTTTTAATTCAAATACTGATTGAAAAATTCACCATTTGAATACTTTTTAGCTGCACAATTATTTTTTCGATCTCTGTTTTTTTTGATACATATTCCTTAATTTCTGCATTAAGTTTATCAATCTCAGCATTAACATGCTTTCGATTTCGTTCAACATCTTCAAATTCATCACAGTGAGTAATCTGCAACAAAAGCACCAATATACTGAAAATTTCAGGATTAAAAATTGAATTGATAAAGAAATGCTTCCAGAACCACTCACTAAAATCAGATGCTTAATAAATACTGAATTCAATCAAGTTAACAGTATTAAGCAATGGATTTGCTGTTCCACATATATTAGTTCATTCTGTTAAGACAGATAATCATTAATGAATATAATCATTCATAAATTTGAGCCAGAATTCAAAAATACATTAATTACATACCGAATCAATTTCACGTCTTAACTTTTCGATTCCTCCTTCATAATCCACTTCCGAGTAGCATCCAATTTGATCAATAAGTAGTTGCTTTTCCGCTTTTATCATATCTTAATTAAGATTTCAATAAAGATCAGATACGTAAGTTTAAAACTTAACAGTCAAACAAGATTTACCATGTTTCTTCTTTAACATTTCTGCTTCATCAAGTTCTGCAACTATCACACTTTTCTTGGCAATGTATTCCTTGAGTGATGTTTGTTTTAGTAAAATTTCTTTCTCATTTTCTGCTACTTGTTTCTTCAGATCAATGTATTCATTATGCAGCTATAATGGAGTAAACATGTCCAATATAGCAGCTTAATAAGAAGAAAATAAAAAATATACTTGTGCAAAAGCAATATTAAGAAAAAGAAAGGTAAGAACTGGGAGATAAACACAAACTTCGATCTTTTCTTCTTGCTGTCTAATGAGAAGCGGTAGTCTACCTTCAGTGATCCTCAATTCTTGCTGCTGTAAAATTTTTTTCCGCCACAATCGAGTAAATTGGAATTAAATGATGAAAATTGGCAAAATAAAAAAATTAAAAAAAAAAAACATTTTCTTTCAATTCCTTCCTCAAGACTTCAATTGCTTTCACATAACCCGTCACTTGAAAAATCTCATCAAAGCGTTCTTTCAGCTTTTTCGGCTCATCAAGCGGCCTGAAATGATCAAAAGAAAATTAAGTGAAATTTTAAAAATTTTCGCAAAGAATTATCAACTGTGGTGTAATTATATCCCGATTATTTGCAGTCAGTGTTCGTCCTTTCCAATACTTACACATAACAATGAGGAGCTGTAGACAAGAAATTCATTAGCAACAAACAAAGATGAAACTTTGAACGAACCATGACGATTCTTCCTGATGACAGAAAACAACATATTCCAAAATTGCTGAGGGTAAACCAAGAAGGTTTAAAATCTATAATAATTCTTCATGAAGAATGACTGAAACTACAATGCGAAGCAATAAATATAGCACAGGACCAAAAAAATAGGCCATACTGAAGTTGAAATCAAAAATGATACCTCTTTCCTGCAGTCAACGACTTTTGATGATAAGCTTTTCCACTCACCAGGTTCTTTCTCGATTGCTATGGTACTCTCTTCTGATTTGTTTGTTATTTTACCCTATAAATTAATCTTCCAATGATAGAAATAGATCAAAGCAGATTTCAAATATACTTTTGAAGTTGAACCATGCTTCACCTTAGCACCCTTAGATTGCATTATACGACGAGTCACAACGCAAGATCTGCCTCTGATATCTTTGAATTTGAGCTTCACTGACGCATCCACTCGAGATCTCTCAGCTAACTGCAAATTAATACTAACAATGAATTGCTAACATTTGTAAAAAAGAAACAGCTCGTCCAGCATTTTTATTTTTTCAAGTCTCAATTTCAATGTAGATCATTCTACAAATTAAGATGCGGATAGAAAATATTTCTCAAAGTCTCGTAATGCCACAACATAACAAATATAAAAAGAAGCAGCGCTGTATTACTGTTCTGAAACTAATTAGCTTTCGAAATGAACACCGGATGTAAGGCATGTCGATTAAACAATTAAGTAAGAAAGAAAAATTAAAATGAGGAAAAAACACGAAAGGTAGAATGGAAATAATATGGCGAACCTACTCGCATGTCATGGATAAATGTTTGGAAGCTTCCTTTGGGTAATTCGCCAGTTGTGACATATTTAAGCGCTTCAATGATTGTTGTCTTTCCAGCACCATTTGGTCCACAAATAATAGTTAGTGGTGAGAGGAATTCGATGACATTAGCATTCTGAGGTCCCACTCCGATGCTGCGGATTCCCTGCAGTTCCACTGTGTCCAGCAACGACATCCTCTGCAGCGCTCGATTTCTTTCCTTAAAATTCAGAAAAGACGTGAAATCATATTCTGATTTATTGTTCATGTTCTATTTATTGCTTCACATTTTATTGCACTGCTAACATATATAGCATATTATATTATCGCAATTCTAAGACAGCATTTTCAAATTGTTTCCTTCACTAATTTAACTTTTCCATTGTCCTAAAACCTCTTAAAAGAGTTTGTAATTCTTCAACAGTAACAATCTATTGAGTGCTGCTTATATTTCTGCAAAACAATCTTAATCTAAGCAAGCATGCCTGAAATTTTATGTCAAGGATAGTATTGTATTTTAATCTTCTTTGCTATAGTGCTGAATTTGACAGTTGTTAAACCTGAGATTCATGGAATAAAGCTTTTAATGTACGCCTTTGCGAGTTACATTCTAGCATGAACTCTCAGAACACGGCCTGATAATCAATTGACCCAACATGTGACCCCAATTAACCATCCCCAAAAGTTTCAACGAAGTTCAAACATGTGCGGCCGCGAAATACCCTTCTCATATATGTGTGTGTGTTTGCGAGGTACGGAAAAGATAAAAGCTCATGAGCTGGATCTTTTGGGGAAGTTGGCGGCGGTGGGAGATCGTGCGAGGTACCATATGATGATTATATGTGGCGGTAGTTTCTCGCTTGGCGAATTTGTCAATAGTTTACGGCTAAGATCGGAGAGACTATTCGGCTGACACATTTGATCTACGGCGCTCTAATCAAATGACTTGATCCAGAAAATTGTTCTTTCCACTGTGCATATTTCATCAAATTACTAATGAATTATTTGAAATGCAGTTACAAGTAGATGAGCATGCCTAAGCGGCAATGTCGCGTGTCATTTACAGTAACCCAACCGTATAGAATGATTGGTTCCGAGTCTGTCAAATAGCTTAAAATTGTAACGTTACTGGCAGGTAAAAAATTAGTTTTGTGAATAATATTTCAAAATTTCTTTTGAGATTCGAATTAATTCATGTTTTGAAATAATTACATATTTTGTAAGTCTTAGCTAATGTGAAACGGTTAAAAAAATTGTCAAATTTAGTACTAAATTTGGTATTCTCCAATGATTATCATCATTTTTTTTTTTTTTTTTTTTTTTTTTTGCGTAAAACCAATGAATTAACGGTATCATATCTCACATGGTTGATAAAAAAGGCTTAAGACATTCGATTGATAGTTAAAATACCGGATGCCACAAACAGTGATGGTGTCCTTCCCTACAATTTCATTTATGCCATGTCATTATTAACAAAAAAAATGATTCCCAATTCTTCATGTGACTGTCGGAAACAACTTCTGAATTAGCATGATTAAAAAACATTACTTTCAGATTCGATTAGATTTTAATGCTTTCGAGATGAGAAAAAAGTAGAATATAACGCCTGAATTTAATGCACGAATGGTTTTTTTTTTTTTTTTTTTTTTTTTTTTTTTACTTCCTGATTAGCAATTCTTGAAAAATTTTTTTCGGAATACATTATGAGAAGTACATAAATATCATAATTTAATGCTTACGTAGTGTTTTGCTGCCAACCAAGAATTATCCGTTTGTGATGAAGCATTTTGAGAAAAACATCTGTACAATTTATATACAATTTAACTATGTTCCACTTTAATTATAAGAAATGATTGCAAAATTAAAAATTGGTTTTTATATGTCACAAGAAAATATGACTATCTTCAGTTCAATATCAGCTATAATAAGATCACTAACAACTAAAGTTTTAGCGGAATATTTCAAGTGGGCAAAACTACAAATGATACTCCATATGAAGCACAATTATGAATCTCCAAAAAATAAAATGAGAAGCAGCTCAATGAATGGTCCAAGAAATACGAAACTTACATACATGCCATTTGTTTCTGAAAAATTATGCAATCAAAGAATTTGAAAAATTGTTCCATCCAATTTTCAGAATATTTCGATTTCGAAAATTGACAATCAAATGGATGTGAATTTGAAAAGACTTTAAGCATTTCAAATATTTCGATTTCGAAAATGGTTCGTTCCATCGAATGGTTACATACAAATTTAATTTTGACTATGAAAATAAAATTGTTCAATTTCTGTCTCCTGTTTCTTTGTTTGTATTATTCATGCAATTTGTTTTTATTGAAAAAGCAAGAAAAAATAGAAATGCATCGAAAATAATTGATGGGATAAATTTAAAATTTTGAAATTCTACACTCATAATCATGGCATTCAATTAAATTCAATGTTCGATGGCTCATTTTCACAATTGATTTACGTTTTAACATGCAGAATTTTTGCCCGCATCTTTCTCTTTTGGAAACAGCACATTACTCCAGATTGTTTATCAGATTCTCTTTTCCATAGTTTATATCATCACTGTTTTTATATTCATCTGTTCTTTTTCTCTCATCCTACTTCTGACTTGCTTTTGCGGACAATGAAGTCTCGGTCTGACTAGCTAATAACCAGATTTTTGCGATCGAGGCTGCAGAAATTCTTGTAAAATATCTCGAGTGTTCGTCTCAAGCGGAGATACTGACAGAAAACATCAAATTACCAGGGATTTAATTCCAATTAAATTGGCAGGCTATACATTTGCGAGAATGAGTTTTAAATCAGTTACATAATTTCCTTCAAACCAGAAGAGATTCCAAACCAACAATCTTCAAGAAAAAAAATTGACTAAGAGTGTCGCTGACAATGCATTCAATTCCTATAATTTTTAAAATTTGACAGATTGGAAATTTTTAGATTTTATTTAAAATGCACAGTCTTCAAACTGTTCTAAAATAGAAGCATAGACCCAACAAATTGTCTAATTGATATGTCAAACAAATTATCGATTTCAGGTGTCACAAAAAATATACTAATGCCATGAAGTTTTTCAGAATAAGAAAGAAAGTACGAGATATATTATTCAGTGATAGAGCTCTCTTTTATTAACAATTAGTGAAATTATGGGCACTTCTCCTGCAAATAATAACAATGAGCAGATAAAAAGAAAAGCAAAGTAAAATTATGCATCAATATTTAAAACTGTATATAAAATTACGAGCTTCGGATTGAAAGCTTCCAAATCAATTTTTGACACCGTATATATTCCGCCAAATGACATGTGAGCTGGAAAATTTTATATTTAATTTCACTCTAATCTTGAAGTACGATGGCTTCAAACTTTCGTAGCAGTTTCAGCTCAAAAAGGCGTATAAGTTGCTCTTGGAGCTCGTTTAAAAACTCAAAAATTAGAACTCTTACTGAAAAATTATACAAAACAGTAATGACATAAAAATGACCTGATCAATATTTCTTGTAGGCATTGAAAAAGTTAATCTTTCTCGAGTCGTTTCTTCAGGATGGGCTTGAGGTGGAAGTACTCTCTCAATGGTGAGCATAAAATCATTGTGGTAACCACCGAATGAGACTAATCGATGATAAGGAATACTTCTTATGAGATCCTGTAAATTTCACAAGGGCAATGCAAACAAAAAAAGCATATTGCTTTTGTACATAATGACTGAACTAAATGTAGCCAATATTTTTCGAATGAACTTTTTCGAGGGAAGATTTTGAGCACTGCATTATTCTTATGTGGCAAATACAAAAATTACCGCTATCGCTAAGTCTTTTCTGGCGCTAAATGTCTCAAGTTTTAAGCATCACTATGCACAAAAGTATTCTATGTATTATAATATCAATAATTTATACTTGGATTTCAGCAATAATTAAACAAAAATAAACTAACAAGCTGACGGAAAGTGAGCAAATGAACGCCTTGATCATTGAGGGCAATGAACAAACTTTCGTCATTACGCATCTTCATTCGTGCTTCCGTAACAAATGATCCGAAAAAGCGCCACTTCCGTAAAACAACTAGTATGATGCGAATGCAATCCGCTGTCGAAGTATCACGCAATTGCGACCAATTCGTTTCGAGATTTAATCTGAAATCCATGTTTGTAAAATTTGAACAAAAATATTTCTCGCGAAATTTTTATTCTAATTTAAATCGATATTATAAAACAAAAAGTGACTCTTGTAAGTAAATTTAAAATGGCCAAAATAAACTAGGAATTTAATCTAATTTAACCTTAATAATCGTTCACAGCAAACATCGAGCAGCTTTGAAGGATAATAGGTGGTTATAATTTCACGGAACTGTTCATCAGATATTTTTCCCATGTTTCCATACTTAAGCTGAAATTATGCTACTATCAGAGCCAAAGTAGCGGAGAAGTAAATATGACTATATTATCATACATCTGCATAAAAATATGAAAATAATTTACTTGGGCATAAACGGCTGCTAGCTCCTCCGCTAATTCGCTGCTCAACGGCACTCTTCCAGCAACAATTTCATTAGCCATCCGATGCACTAGAAATGTGCGTTCCATCGGTGTTTCCGAAAAAACCAGATGACTCCAATATTGTCTCTGTCGAAGAGATAACTTTATCCGAGCAACATCATCAGTGACACGTCCACACTTATTGTCCATCAATTCACGTTCCCAATGTGATATACAATCGCATAACTGAAAGTAATTGAAAAAATAACTCGATTTTTTTTAGCGACTTTATTAAGTTCAAAAAGAACTTTATCAAGTTCTTTTCAGTAATTCCGAAAAATCTGATAAAAGATTTCAGGGAAGTCAAGAAATAACGATTGTATAACATTCGAATTTACCTTTTGTTTGCCTTTTAGAAGAACATAAGAGTTCCGTTCCAATGGATCCTCCACGTACAAAGCGTAACCACTCAAAAGCGCTGGTCGTAAACCACATTTCACACATAAAGTTGACAAACAATCTCCAATAAGTGTGGAACCATCAAAATCGATAATCTTGAAAGTTCTTTAAATTAGCAATATAGTTAAATTTTTCATTGTTAATGATTAAAAATATTTTAAAAAAATACAAAAAAAAAAAGACAAAAAAATTAGAAATAAAAATCAAAGGAAAATATCAGTTCTTGAAAATTAAACCATACTGTGCAACAAACCATTTGATGTCATGTAACGTGCAGGTATTTTCAATCACTGCAAAAGATTGTAAGATATCTTTTTTGTAGCTTACTTGATATTCATTGTTTGGTAGCAGTACTGGTATGCTATGTGGCATATTAGTTGAAGTTGGATCCCTAGTTAATATCGAGATTGCTTCAAGTTTACTTGGTCTTTCTGTTCGTCCATGTGCTTTTAGACAACGATTAAAAGCACGCAAACAATACAATGCAAAGTTACCTTCGTCACATCTTAAAAAATGACTGATAAACTAAATACCGTAAAAGCATCATGTTTCAGAAAGTATATGCAATGTGAAAAACACCCAAAAAAAAATTGCGTTCTATTATAATTTCAGCTCTGATTTTTGATAAAATTTAGCAATAAGTAAAAATACTTGCAAGAATGGAAAGGTAAGGAGAACAGAAATATAAAATTGAGACCTTTTTCCACTCCATCTCTCGATATGTCGACGAAGTAACCACAAAAGAGAATACTGCCGAGGTGTAAATAATGGTGTCGTTAAAGCCATTAATTTCCAAGCCTAAAAATATTAAAATCTTGCATAATTGCCGCCAACATGATCTTAATCAGTCCAATTCTAGTTTGAAAGATGAATGACGATTTCAAATTAGTAGTAAATGTATGAAATAAATCTCTGTTGAGCAATAGCATTAAAGTCGTTTTTAAGTTCGCATATTAATAAATATAAATAATTCTTTAATTCTGATTAAAAACAGAATTGGTTCAGAAAAAAGGAAGTAATATGTACCTGAATTCCATACGACATGGAACCAGACGTAAGCTTTATTAAATTAGCATAAAGCTCATTTTTAAGCAAATCACTTGACATCGCTGTAGTAAGAATATTTTGTGCGAGATCAATATGATATTGCACTCCCGTTGGTCTCATCAACACCGAAGTAAACATGAAACATGCCCGACCAAGCTCCAGTGCTTTCTTTTTGAGTGTTTCATCTAATATTGTTGTTAAAGTTACCTTTGGCTTTTCTTCACATATCGTCAAAAGTACATCATTCCATAATGAATCCTCTATAAAGGAAAAATATTGTAAGAATGTTGCCATATTCTTTTTGATGAAAATTAATGAAATCTATTGACCAATATCAAATTTCTTCTTACGATATTTTGAAAGCCATTAATGCAACGGAAAAAAC
This sequence comes from Onchocerca flexuosa, assembly GCA_002249935.1. Classification (NCBI taxonomy): domain Eukaryota; kingdom Metazoa; phylum Nematoda; class Chromadorea; order Rhabditida; family Onchocercidae; genus Onchocerca; species Onchocerca flexuosa. Next base: position 47,025 of record KZ271539.1, read on the forward strand.
TTTAAAATTTGCACCAAACTTTGCGAAATAATAAAAAAAACAGAAAAACTGAAACTTATTCTTATGAGCAAAAAGAATGAAAAGCGATATTCGTTCTTTCTTCCACATAAAAGATAAATTTGATATTTCCGACTAATTACGGAGTGAAAAATATGTGAACCCTTGGTAAATTGCAACAGCAAAAAAAAAAAATTTTTTTTTTTTCGCAATATTAATTGACGAAAAGAGCTCCACATAGATTGGATTCCATCCGAAAAAAGATATTATGCAAATTAGCAAACAAAAAAAAAAAAATGCTTTAGTAAAAAATATTTTTACCATCATTAACATTTTGTGTCATCATTCTTTGCATGAGTGTCTCGAAAGCAGTTCCATTAAATGTTGCATCATTAGCGGCCTTTTCCAAAAAATAGATCCATTTATCTTTTTCTTCAGCACTTCGCAAAACAATATAAACTGGGTCGACATTAGCAATCTAAAGCCGTGATTCAGGAGAATGCATGCAAAAATGAGCACAGAGTAGATAAACTTATATTAATTCCAGAAATTTTATAAATTACTTTAATGAAACCAAAAAGAATCCGAAAATATTGACTGCGATAAAAAAGACCTCAATCGAGATAGTGTGATCGAATTCTTTTATATGATTTTCATTTTGTTCATCAGAACTTCCACTTGATTCATCAGCAACAGTTTTTATTTTATCACAGATATGTGCACCTCGCAGATACATATGGGAACATGGAACCTAAAAATGAACATATTATAGTAACATTCTTTATCACAAACTATGCCATATATATGTCATATTAATCAACGAGAAATAAAAATCTGAAGCAAGTCACAACAAAAAGCACTAACTCGATCATCAGAATTTTTGAAAAACAGCAATTTATTATCTACTATGGATGCGAAAAAACGTCGTGCACTACCACATTTTGCCTGGAATTTATATTAAAATGATTTCGTTTAGCCATTAAAGTGGAAAAAAACAACTTTGTTTGTATTTGGTAAAAAAATTAAGTGTTAGATAATTACGAAAGTGAAGCTGTTAATCTCAATCAAGCAATTTCTTACTGAGCAAAATTATTAGTGATTATTGAAAATGTCTCATCAAGCAATATCAAAATATTACATAACCTTTATGACATAGCCATTAATGTCAGCATTAAGACCAGTGGCACGTTGGCTAACTTCAGAAATAGTTGCAGTACGTATACTACGTGTAAGAATAGCAATCCATTCGTCAGTAGCACGATCTGATTCGGCTGCATAACAGTACTCGTTGCTTGCTGTCGTTATCTATAAATGAGAGACTATTCTTTCGTAAAGAATGGTTGTTATTTAATTTCTCCTTGAAAAAAAAAAAAAAAAAAAGAACTTATAGTTCGTTTATTTCGCTCTGCTACTTCTTCTACTATAGCAATAAAAAATAATAAAAGTGCTGAGAAATGGAACTTTAATAAAAAAGAAAAAAAAAAAAAAACCTGCAAACCGTAACCCATTTTGTTGACCAGCTTTGTGACTGAACGAATATCGGACATTGCAATTCTAATAAGTGGTTCTTCGCCCTTTAAATGATTCTTCTGCAAATTTTTTCCGTGGATGAAAATGTAAATAAATGAAATAACGAATAAAAGATAAGCATGAGTTTAATGGACTTTTATTAACTTAACTTTAAATTCAACAAAAGACTACTTTTTTGATAGAAATTAAAGAACTGAATTTTGAAAAAGCTAAAATTAAAACAGGATTGAATGATACCAAGATATTAACTAAACAAAAATGGAATTGAATGATACCAAAGTATCAACCAACCTGCGTTCTATACAAAGTAAGAAAACCATTCTTGAACACGAAATAACGTCTTTTCAGCGACTTGAGTCTATTATCAGTCATTTGTATCAAATAACCACATTTTTCTAGCTAAAATAGCAATTAATTAACCAAAAAGATTCAAAAAACAAAATTCTTGTTTAGAAAGTAGTATTTCCAAATTATGAGAGTGGGAAAATTGGCCTACAGGTTCAGTGGAACTGATTAGAGTTGCTCTGATATCTTGACTTGCATCTGGTGGTATCGCATAATCCCCTTCCTTAATACTCGTGAAATCGATGCGACTTTTATGCTGATTTGATGACCTTGAGCTCTCACCAGAACCGCGTGAAGGGGATGAACATAAGTCACTTGTCTAAAAGATATTCGTTTTTTATTTCGGTATTTGGAAACTGAAAAGTCATCTCCATTAAGAAATGAGAATTTTGTAGAAAAATGGCTGCTTACATTATCACTCATATTTCTATTCAAGATCCCACTGCACTGAGCCAACTGATCTTCATTTATAACTGTACTAAGGCAACGTTCTGCTATTTGATATAATTTCATCTCCTGAAAAATATCTGAAATATATTCGGAGCAAAGTATTAAGTATATATAGAAACATTATATTCGATTTCCTTAAAATGATTAGAATTGCGCAGTTGTTCCAGAATCCGCGTCTCAGAAAACAGCAGATACAATTACCCAATACTTACCCACTGACTTGGTGGCTTATGTAACGGTAAAGCAGGAGGATGCTGCATCACTGTACTGTAAGTATCTGATTTCAACAAAAAAAGTTCGTTCAGATTTACATAATCGGCAACATCCCTGAAAATTCCGAATACAAAAAAATGGAAATTGCTATCAAAAAATTCAACTCTGAAGCATTAAATACTCGATTAAAATTTAATAGAATTCCTTTTGTTCTGCATGATTTAATATTTTCACTGCGTGCTAATTATTGAAATCAGAAAGGTCGGTCAAACGTCAGCGCAATCAATCGGTGATTTAAATGAAACAATTTGTTTGGTATTATAATATTAACAAAACAAGTTAGAGATCAAGTATGTCAAAACCATTGGAAGACGCAATAAAGAACAATAGAAAAACGATCTTATGGATTTCGGCACTTTTTATTTCTGAATTGTGACTGAAAAACTTTTTTAGAATAACGAAAAAAGCCTTAAAAGATTTTCTAAAAACACTAAAAAAAACTGTGAAGAACTTCATAACATTCTTCATTTGCATTCTTCCCTCGGAAAAAAACCAAGACCAGAGAAAGCAAATTAAAAGTTGAACAAGACAGGGTGCGCTTTGATTCACTTTAAAGAACAAGTTCTCATTATTTCAAGTTAAGAGCGCTTTCAGTGACATTCATTTATCGCAAAAAAAAAAAAAAAAAAAGAAAAAAAATCATCGATTTCCTCAACCTACTCGAGTCATGAGTCATCTATTTCAAATTACATCCTTCGAATGTTTTTAAATCAAAAAATTATTATCTAGAACTTAAAACTTTAAGTAAAACCAAAAATGTTGAGAGCTTGAATTCTTTTTTTTGTTTTTTGTATTTCACTTTCTACGTCATCTGCTACTCCACATTTTCTGTATTTTATCTCATTAACAGTCACTTTTTTCAACAGATACAATATTTTACCAACTTACTCATTTATTGATCTTCAAAAGTAATTTTTATTTATCGAATACGGCAGTGAATAATTTCGATTAAATACAGATAAATTTGTCAGTATACCTAAAAAGTTAATGGTCACAGAACAGTTAACAAAAATAATGAAAAGCATACTTTTCAGGAGACTCCGAATATTCAATTTCGTTGAAAAATTCGTCATCCACCCTATAATCATTCACGTCGTCATACGAATTCAAACTATCTCTTTCAATCTGAAACTTGAAATAGCGAAAATCTTTATTCGCATATTAAACTAACTGTTGATCGCAATTGCGAAATAGTAAATGATAATGAAATTTGAAAAAAATCTTTTTTAATCCATTTCACCTTTATGTAAGAATATATCTAAGAAGTTTAAACAAACTCTTAAAAAGCGTACATCTTTCTGCAAATAGAGATAAGAGAGTGCAGACGAAAGTTCAGACTTCTTATCTACATTAAAAGTAATTCATAAAATCGAGATGTCATGAAAAAAGTTCGTATGTTCACGATCAGATCTAATTAAGAACTATTTCGCGTCAGTTGAATTTGCGAAATTTTACAATATTTATCTAGTAGGAAAGTGACTTCCAAAGATATCACGAATGATAGGAGGATGGGCAATAAGCTGACATGCGAGAAGTTGACTAATACATTAATGGACAGAGCTCATTCTCATAAATTATAATAGCACATGAATGAAAGAGGAAGTAATGAAGCATCTGACCATGATGGGTGAATGAAACGATGAAAGAAACTACGATGAACGACAAACGATAATTTGAAAATGAGCAAACCAGTAGCATGAACACTTATTTGTTTGTTCACCATTGAGCACATCACATACACCTCCAGAACTTAACACAGAGTAATGGCTCTAACATTTACAAGGGAAAAACGTTCGAAACTAATTATCAGGCAAATAAATTTTCCTTCTCGATACAGCCTGCTTAATACACAAATGCTTCTGAGTCATCCTTTCAAGAAATCGTCCAAAATGTTGGAAGTTACTTCGACTAATAGGATACAATACATTTCATTGTTTATTGTAACTAAATCAATTAAAAAAATATTGTAGAAAAAAAAAAGTTCTAGCATTGGATTATGAATATATTTCTATGCAAACCCATTTTAATATCAAATATTAGCGATTTTATCATTTAAATTATTTGGACTCTCTTGGATATATTACATAATTGTGCCATAATTTAAATCCCTAAAATACCAGCACCATTAATTAGAAAATTCACTTGATTATCAAATTAAAAAAAAGAAAATGAACTGAAATTTTTTCCTGAGATTTCAAAAAAAGAAAGCTCAAAGGTAAGTTTTTAATTCGTTGGAGTGTTTAATTCTGATACTCATTTTAGACAGTCATTAATTTTAAGCACTCAAATCAAACTTTCTATTTCAGTGCAATTGCAACTAATTCTCGATATAGCAACATTTAAAATGATGTGCATGAATTCAAAAAAGAAAGGGATGTAAGATAAATGAATGTAAACGGAGTTGTTTCAGTAATTTTATTAAACTCATTGCCAGAAAGCACTGCAGAAACTTCCTTTCTTATTGACGAATTGTCAATAACTGCAAAAGCACTTCCATTTTTCAAAAAGGTTACCAGTAAACACTTCGAAACCTTTGTTTATAATCATTTCCAGAACTATTTAAATTAACACTTCCTCTTACATGTTTACAAATGTCTTACTTTTTTTCCTATCGATACAGCTAAGAATAAGCCGATCAACATGATAAACTAGTATAATTTCTGAAAAGCATAGTTAACTTTCCTCTTCGAACTTTTCAACTGATCTAAAAGTATGGATAAAAAAACAAAAAAATGATTTCTAAAATTTATGAAAAATTCCGCAACTTACAGTAACAGAATCGGGTGGCCTCGAAGATTTTGTTTTTCGTGGAGTTGGTATTGGTTTTAATTTCTCTTCACGTGGTGAAGAATCGGTAGTTGATGATGTTTCATCATTTTGTTTTTCCCCTCTTCCTTGCGATGAACTGTGCGTACGAACTGAAAATAACTTTTTCAGAGGAATGTTCTTATATTCAGCAAGTAAAGAAGAAATAAAAAGTTTAGTGGCTCAAAGTTCTGCAGCTGAAGGTAAGTGGGATCTTTCAATGGTGAAAAAAAAAAAAAAGAATATTGCAATCTTTTTTTTTTCTTTTTTTTTTTTTTTTTAAATTTTATCTTTTACATCATAAGATTCACAAGTACTTAACTTTCTTTTTCTGCAAATTTAATAACTGACTTAAACACTGAGCTGAAGAAAAATTTGGGCCTCTAATTTCGAATTTCAAATTGAAATAAAATAAATTATTTCTTTCGAAATCTCCCGTAAAATTTATCTGACATTCAAAGAGCTGAATGCAGTGAGAATGATAAGCTCAAGATCTCAATGTATTTTCAGAAATAATTTTTGAGTTTGCCCGTTAGCTAAAGTTTCAATTTTGCCCATGATGAATAACCTTTCAATCTAAGAATCGCTGAGAGTTCCTTGAGGAAACACAAACATGCGTAAGTATATTTAGCTAACATTCATCCATTAAATATTAATTATGCGTTATGTGTGATTTTGATCACATAGTACAATCGGGATGAGAAAAATTTTTTAAAAATTCAACTGAAATCTGGGATAAAAATGACGAAGAAATAGGTCATTCGAATGAAATTAAATCTAAAAAAGACTTTTAAAACAGTATGAAAGATTATCGAGCTATATCAAAGAACTAGCCAGGCTTTTTAGGATGTCGTGATGAATTGCTTTTATCGAGAACAGAAGATGACTGTGTCATCATCATCTGGTCTATCTTTTTCTCCCATGTATCGTCAGATGTCAAACCGCTGTCATCCGATGTTCGGTCCATCATCGTCAATGATACTGCTCCCTGTAAATGTACCTATCTAGAATTACTGGAAATCAAACATCACATATTACGACATTGTTCATGACAACAAAGACAAATAGAGAAAATCCCGAAATGCTAATGTCCATCCTACACATGCTTATTCCGAAATATTCACCAATATTTGACGGAAACCATTAAACATTGCATCATCTGTTTCGCGGACTTTAATTTCAAAAGAAGAAATGTTAGTTTCAATTCGTTTGCAATCATAAAATAATTTGTTCAAAGTTCTAAATTTATCCATTAATTCATAAATTTTTAATGATAACCATACCGTCACAGAAGTGGAGAAGAGAACAGAAGTTTGCCAATGTTTTGCTCGATCGGCACACGATTTTAGCACTTGCAGCTGGGCAGTACACTTCAGATTTTGTAGCCGTAAGCGTTCATTCTGCTCCTCCAACTGAAATAGTTCCATTAGCTTCATTTGTTCAAAACATTTAACCGAGCAGGTTCTAACTTCATATCATAGTCGGCTTTACAATATGGTAAGGAATGACGTAGAATCATCAAATAAGAAAATTAGGTAAAAGAGAGAGCTCCCTTCTCCCTCCATCTAATTAGCATGCTGTAGAGCATATGCAAGTAGCGAGCAAATGTGACAGGGAATGTTGCCTGAAAGTGCACTGAGAAAAATATCAGATAAGTTATTTCTCGAAGAGCTATTTCTTGCAGAATAGAGGTGACAATAAAAGGAATGGGACAAGTAACGATTTCCACAACAAACAGAGACAAATTTGGCTCCGAAGGAAACTAATTTTTTCATTGTTTACCAGTAATCAGCGCTTGCTGACACGTCAAAGAAGTCACAATAGGTAGGCTTCATTGAATCTTTTAAGCCTTTCTCGACCGCTGCTTCTCTTTTTTTATGCAATTTTCTCGAATTATTAATATATTTTGTTCAACTGAGAGGTCTCTGAAGTAATTTGGTAATAGTGGTATAACATTATTTGACTAAAAAGACAAATCGAACATTTTGAGAGAAAACATGAACGAAGTCTAAAGAAATTTGAAATATTAAGTTCAAAATTTGTAAAGTCGTAGGAAAAAAGAGATTCGTAGAATATTATTATCAAATTTTTAACAAATTAAAAAGAGTAAAATAGGTCTGAAAATTTATAAAATTTTTCTAATATAAAATCAAAAAAGGATGACAGTTAGCAATCGTCTCGACGCTTCGTTGTCAATACAATGCTGACAATCGTCTCGTTTAGAATTGGTATAAACGATGTAATATTAGCCAATGGTGGTAGTAAAAGCCAGCAAGCAGGAAAAATCGACGAATGAAAAAAAAAAAAAAAAAAGAGAGAGAATTGATGAAGTGATGGCAACCTTGCTGATATTTCAATCCATCATTTCTTACTGATTTTGATCACCTTCCATTTCTTCGATTTCTCTTCTTGTACCACTCCATTTGCATATTCTTTATTTAACTTTTCTATTTTTACGAAATCATTGGGGCAGAAAGTTTAAACAAGAAAACCTCATCCTTACTTAATTTCACGCGAAACAGAGTTGGTATGAGAGCGGTCGATAATTACGCTTATTTAAACAAGTCACAATAAAACCCGATATCAGAAGGTTGGCTATTACAATAAGCAACAAAGAGGAGAATTTTTAACATGGATTACTTTGCGATCGCACAATCAAGTTAATTCTCTGTTATCTAGTTAAATCAACTCACTGGCATGCTCGGAAGAAACAATAAAGTTTTGGTGAGCAACAAAAAGGAAGAGATATAACAGTTGATATGTGGAAAACTTAGCAGATCAAGAAATAAACGATTCTTGAAAAGCGATGTCATTGAAAAAATGAGAGAATTCTAATTGTGAATGATACGTTCTGTTAGTTCGGAGTGATGCCAGCAGTTTCAGCAACAGAAATGTGGTTATGTTGATGCAGGCTTCACCTTTGACAATTTTAATTACTATATTTTCTATTAAAGCAATCAATCATTACAACTAAAATCTTGATGAAATTTGCTAACTTTCGAAGTAATAGAAATGTATATATTAAAGCAATCAAGTGGTACTTAAAGCACAATCATTTCTGACTTTCATATTTATTTGCTATGAAGTGATTGGCATGCAACCTGCAGGACTGCTGTTTTTAATAACTTTCTGCTCAGGCAAGTTGCAAAATTTGGAAAAATGATGGTGATAAGATGTGTTTCTCAACACGACAGCCTCATGTCATGGAATGGTGGAGGTAAAGGTGGACACTATGCCCTCATCCCACTTAAATACAATTATGTAAACTATAATGGAACCAAATTTGTGTCCATCACAATCGGTTGTAATTGCCAATTATTTCAAATTTAATCAATTTCCCAAGTTTAATTAAACTTGAAACAAGCCGGAAAGCTAGCATTTGCGATCAGAATTCTCTTTCATTGAACTTCATGATCAATACTCAATTTCACTGAAAACTTTGATGAGTTAAATATTTCGACAAATTTTCCCAAAATTTGTTTTACTGCCGATAATAATAATACTTTATCGCAGGAATGTAATGAAACCTTAATAAAAAAATTAATGGTAAGTAATAACTAAAAATAAAAATCCAGACTTGTTAGAGCATTTCTATAAATAGAAATTGTATCTTTACTTGAAAGAATGATTTGCAATCAGTAAATAGAGGGACGAGAAAAGGTTTTTACTACACTAGCAATTTCGGCCAACAAAAAATTGAAGATATTTCGGTTAAAATCATATTAATAATTAGGTTTCAGGATGGAAAGAAATAAAACAGGATAGTTGGTAATAAATACGCCCGTAACATTGTCTTCAAAACCAAACAAGTCCACCAACTACTTTTCAAAGTGCGAAAAATGCATAATCGCCATTGTACCTGTAGCTTTCCAGTCTCTTCCTCTAATCAACAATTGTTCATTAACCATTTCATCTTGCAAAAAATTCTCATCCATTGCTGAAATCATTGCACCAATAATGGGAACGGAGGAGAAGAAGGAAAAGGAGGAGGAGGAATTGATGGCATCAAATATTCCAATTGCAAAAACTAGATCTATTCATCAAACCGTCAATTCGATGCTACGATTCTATCACAACCAAAAAGCTATTTAAGTAAGCAAATCTCCTGCACAAATAGACCATTAATTACTCACTTCTCAGTTTGATTATGAATAGTGGGCAGCCTTGATATGTAATTTCATTATCGTCTCTTACGTTAAAATGGCCTCTAGAATTTACAGTTGTTTCGTAATTTTGTATTTATTCACATTTTCTACAAATAACTTTTCTGTTACGAGCACTTTAATGCTTCATGTGTAAAGCAAAAAGATCCATTTCAATATCTCTCTAAATAACAACAGATTTATGAATTTTTCAGTTTTCGATACCTTCTTATCGCAAGTGGCATTTTTTTTTCTTTTTTAAATAAATACATGTCCCCAATATTTTTTATCCCTCATTCATTCGTTCTTTCAATCCGCAATAAATGTTACATGAAAAAGAAGAAAATTGTCATGAAAAAGGTTTCATGACAAACAGTAAAATTTATAGCAACTGAGAAAGATGAGTGAAATGAGATTAGTATTCGCAACCCGTTTTGAATTACGAAAAGATGTTGAGATCAGGCTTTGATTTCAATAAGGAATTTGCATAAATTCATGAATTAATCGAAAATGAACAAAAAAGAAAAAAAATATATATATTCAAATGAAAGAGAGACAAAAGAGGTGTCATGTCGACTAAAATAAAGGTTGAGAAATAACCGCATTTTTATAAAATAATCTGTGAAATAGCCTGCTGAGATCCTTCATAATTCTATTAGTCAGGGGAAAATTCACAGCAATTATGATCGAAAGGATAGAGAGAAACTACTTTAAATACGTATAAGATGTGTTCAGCTAAAGCGATCAGAATTTCTGACATTTCACTAATAAATTTTACTTTATTCGTATTTTTGTTCTTAAAAACAACGCAAAATTATTTTAAAATCTTTAACTATATTTCTTAGAAGTTAAAGAATTGTACACAAAAATTAGGTCAATAAAAATCCAAAACGGACGTGAGATAGTGCAGAATTTTTTTTTTTTAAATTCCAATTCATTTAGTTCAATCTCAAATCAATTCTAATTCCATTTTTCAAATTCTTTCTAAAAAAATTCCTCTTCAGATTCCTTTTGAGTAAATTCTCCTTAGCTTCAGATTCTTTTTGGGTAAGTTCCTCTTAAGGATGCAGCAATAGGGTTGTGTGAAAATTGCCTGGAATAGACACGCAAGATTTATAATTTTCTTGCTTTCTTTAAATTGACCCAATCATAGTTTCAAAATTATGAATTCTATGTGAATTCTTATTCACAACAATAAGTATTACAAATTGCGGTTGAAAAAAGTTCTAAAAAGAAAGCATTAATCCATAATTCTGATATATCTTAACGTAGATCAATGACCGCAGCACACACCTCCTTTGGAGACACAAACTTTTTGATTTGAAGAAACATAAATGCCGCATGACCAATCAAAATGATTATTTTAACTGTTTCAATCCAATAAGCAACTTTAGATGCTTAGAGAACTTAATTTTTATTATTTTAAGCACTGCATTAGTCAGCATACAAAAATAAAACAACGGATACATTTATAAAACTGGATGAGGAACAATGACTTATTGATTCTTCTGTTTTAACACATTTAGAATCTTATTTAGTTCTAATAATTATGATGACCTCCCTTTTGTTTTCTCTTTTCCTCTTCTCATTTTCAGTCAAAGAGAAAAGTCAACATTTTTTCTGCTTGTATAATTAGTTGTCTTTTGCTTGCTGAAGAAAAGAGGTAATCCTAACAAATTTTAAGATGTGAACTTTTACCGAGAAAAAAATTTTGGGGAGACACTAATACACACTAGTCAATAAAATATCAATACAAATTAATTAAAACATCCAATATAAAACATCCAATATCTTAATCCAAAAAAAACATCCAATATCTTAATCCAACATATGACAAAAAAATTATAACAGTGTACCACTTTTGTAGCTTCTAATAACACTAATAATACTATTAATAATAATAAAAACTGAAAAAACGACTTTTCGGAAGGACAGGTTATATTACCATCATCCCATATCATTGAGATCAAAAATCTCGAAAATTAATTGAATTGTTATAAAGAAATTGTTGAACCTGGCAAAAGCAACTGAATTTTAGAATTTAAATTAGTTAAATTATCATATTTTTGGTCTCTATGCAATAGCAGTATTTCTTCACCTTCATACACTGTTGCATGCTTCTTTAACTTCTTCAATCCTTTTTGAAGTACTGGAAAAAATAATAATCATGGCCAAAAGATTTAGAAGATGGAGTGCAGAAAGTTGCTGTAAATCAGGACTAAAATTAGAATCGATATAGACACTAAATATATAAATAGAGAGACGGATATACAATAGAATGCTTATACGATCAAAGCTTTCGTTCGCATACTTTTTATAAGTTCATTTCGAAAATAAGCAAAAAAAAAAATACAGATATTGATTTCACTGCGTATCTATTTAACAAGAATTTTAGTGGGGTTAGAACCTGAAGTTTACTATTGTAAATGGCGAGAAGAACTGAGATGGTATCTAGAACAAGTGGATTTTCTGATGTATACTTTATAATAGATGAAGCATTTAGTGATTCTATCTCTGCCAAAGAATCTCAAGGCCTCTAGGCTATCGGATGGAAGTAGAATCTACATGGATATGTTAAAAGTTCCTCTTAATTAGATGAATCGGTCAGTGTCGCTGTGTCTTTAAGCAAATAGTGTAAATGATGAAAAAGAAAAGTAATTGGACAAAGGAAATGGAAAATCATTCTGCCAGAAGACAATGCGAAAGAAAATTTAATAGCTCACAGCAAATCAATCTTGACTATAACGAAGAGGTTCATTCTCCTTCTTGCAGAAGTACTTATTTGGGATCCAATACATTTCTGCTTACGCAAATCGATGTGGAAAGCATTAGACAAACCAACATTCCCTGAGGATAGATGTATCAAGCCCAGTCCTATTCTCTTCTCCAAGAATTCGGAATACTCAGAGCCAGACTCAATATCTGTTCAGAAGGCAGGGCCAAGAGATTAGTATCTCTGATGAAAGAGTTTGAACAGAATAAGCCATCAGTCCATAAAAATATCCATTAAGTTTATAAACATATTTACGTAAATGCCGCAATGCAATGAAGCCAAACCTTTAAAAAATAGCACAATTTAATTGTTTTAAACAAAAAAAATTTTAATAGAAGCAAGATATCCCATCAATCGCTTTTCCAATTTTTATGTTTCAGTTATCATCTATAAAAAGATTGATAGTATAAATTGTCAAAACTTATGAATCTCCATACAATAAATTATCGAAACGACCAATACATCATTGAAGAAGAAATCAAAGAAAAAGTATGTTCTAAAAAAGTCTGTCATTAAATTGACAAAAGCTTGTTAAAATATGAAGATTTGTCAACATGGAATAATGATGCGATACGAAGCGATACGTAGCAACATTAGCAATATAATTAAAAATGACTTAAAATTTACCACATTTAATACTCCTTTTACATTTTTCTGTCCATCCGTCGATTCAGTTAGTCATCGATAAATTCTACCGTATATATGCAAAACATTTCAGAATTAAATTTCAAAAATTTCACAACACAGAGATACCGAAAAAAAAAATGTAGGATAAGTTGAAACAAATAAAACATTAGAAAAAGGATGCACAATGAATAATGCTTTTCCTCGTGTTTATTTTGATATTTAGTTCGCAAAAAGTGAAATTAGCCATTTTCCAGACAGAACTATATGGATAATCTTCCTAACTTCGACGGAATAGACTCCTGAAATCGTCAAATTAAAGGCACTGATTGTGAGTGTAAGATTTATAATCTAATTTATATTTTCATTGTAGACAATGCAGAGAAAGCTAATCAGAACTTAATTTTACATTTTCTTTAATTGCTTACGGTGATTTGTCGTCCAGCAATTTTTCATACTTGCTAAAAGAATCTTCTACCGCTGTTAGTCTTGTGTTGCTAATGTCTACTACTTCATCATTCCGTCTATGATTTGGACTCTCTAATAATTCAAATTTTTTTCATTACAGATCTGTCATCATTCTTTATTACCTTAGCACCGAAAATACAGCTCAGATTATTAAATCAGAACGAAATTTGACTACTTTTACCACATGTCTACAAATGACTTACTGCAAACGATCTAAATGTTAGCATTTCCATTCTAATTAAAGCTAGGCAAAGTAGCTCGGTATATTTTTATTTTTTACCAGATCATAATAAATCAAAGGTTAAAAGGCACAGTATACTATTTATTCTATTCAACAAAAGTGATCTTTCTAAAGATCTAAAACAGGAATTATTTATCGTGCACATCGATATACATTTCTTAAATAGTGTTTGGAAATGCAAAAAATTATTTTAAGTAAAAATCAAGGGAAATCTCGGCTGGATGTTTAATTCTCAAATGACGACCACCTTCGGTGACAAAAAAAAGGCTGCACAGTTTCAGTGGTGACAAAAAAAATGAAAAAAGTTGGTGTCCTTTTTTCTTCTGAATGCCCCCCCCCCCCCCCCCCCCCCCCCCCCCCCCCCCCCCCCCCCCCCCCCCCCCCC